>JAOXJP010258636.1:0-12407 GCA_025762735.1 Platanus orientalis | reverse complement strand
CCTTTTTAGGCCCAAACACAAATGCCACCATCCATTCTCAACCTCCCTTCAAGTTAGCTGTATCTCTAATATTTGTTTCTAGAAATGCCATCTAAAACCACTTTTGAGGTTGGATTTTTATTCTTCCCTTCTTCCAGCTGACCATCCTCTAACTTGGTTGAGTTGTCACTTCACCATTTGAATAAGTTTCAACCCTACATATTTTTACTTGACTTTTTTTTTTGAAGGGGTGAGGGGGTAAACAACAGCTAATTCCTCATAGGTGAATCATCTCTCTATTTTATTCAGATGAAAAGAGCATTTTGGAAAAAAGACTAAGATACCTATTTCAAATTAAGATCAGAATGCACATATGCTTAAGAGATAGAAAGTACTTTGAATGAAATGTTAATCTTCAAATACCATGATTGACACGATTATGGGAAGATATGCAACAATGCATCTACGACTCAGTGCTATTAAAGAATTTTTAAAAGTGCATGCATTTAAACAATTTAATAACATTTATTTAAATCCTGTTTTTTTTTATATTTACATCTAACCTTTGCTTCTCATACACAACAAACTTCTTCACTCTCTATTACCAAAATGATCCAAATGGACTTGCTTTGCTAAAAATGCAAGGTGAAGAATTCACCACATACTACTTGTCCATCTTTAAGGTGCCTTCCAAGGTCATAAAAGCAATTGAAAAACTTCAAAGATACTTATTTGGGAACCTTCTCAAGTGGGAAATAATTTGTAGATCAAGGGAGTTGGGTGGTTTAGGGATAGGGCACCTTGCTGAAAGGAATGATTCTATTTTGGCCAAATGGTTATGGATGTTCCCACGTGAACCAACAAGTTTGTGGTAAGCTGTTGTGTGTTCAAAGTATGGGGCTCAGTGGTCGCAAATAGAATGCCTCTTTCGTGCCCTTGGAAAGCATCAGCAAACTTATTCCAAAATTCTCAAAGTTTATCAGGTATGATCCCGGGAAGGGGGATAGGATATGATTTTGAGAGGATATTTGGTGGGGTGAAGCCCCATTGTGCCAAAAATTCCCAGAGACAGTGTCCCGCAAGAAAGGTCTGACCATATCCACTTTCTATTCCTCCTCTAACCCCTTATCTGGTTTAGCATGGGATTTGTGTCTGCATAGAGGTTTGAAAGATTCCAAATTAGTCTTGCCGCTTACCTTGTTTCCTTTTTCATAGACCCTTCAGAACAAGATTCCTGTATCTGTTCCATATCTCCAACTGGCCTGTATTCCCGTAGTTCCTTCCGCACTACATTACCACACACCAAATGGTCCTTGTATTCTTTCCTTCTTTTTCAATAAAGTTGTTAATTATCCAAAAATAATAATAAAATGCTTCTGAGATATAAGGTTATTTGCTGGGAAGTTGCCCACAAGTGTGTGAACACAGGAGATATGCTTCATCTCTGCATAAGGGATGGTGCATCCCTTCCAACTGTTTGCTACTTATGCCTATCGGATGGGAAGTTGGCAAATCACATATTTAGCCACTGTAAATTTACCTCAGAAATTTGGTATTACTTTTTCAATATGTTTGGTTTATCCTCTTCATTTTCTCAGGATATTCATAATCTTTTATTGAGCTGATATCCCACTCCATTTTGATGCAGCAGCATCAAGATAGATGGAGAAGATGTATCTAATTTGGAGGCCCAGGCCCAAGTTCAAGGCTCCAAAGAAGAGCTAGCCGTGGAAGGTGACTGAAAGGTGGTGGTTAGTTGGGCTCTTGGCCTCCACGAAGGGGTATGGTCCTTATTGCATTATATGCATGAGGTTCGGGACCTCATAAGGGAGGGTGTTGTCCTAAGACATATCCCTAGGTGTCAGAATGGGAATGCTGATTTTTTGGCTAAGTAGGGGAGGGAGCGGTGGGCTGTTTTAAAGGGTCTTTAATCCCAGAGAGAAAATAGTGTGTAGTGGGTTGTGGCTGGGCTCTTGTTTGGGTTGGGGTGTTTATGTTCTTAATCCTTTTCTGTGTTCTCCTTTCTTTGTATTCTTTGATCTCTCTTTGCAATAAAATTTGTTACTTATCCAAAAAGAAAAAAAGAAGAAGAAGAGCTAGCCGTGGAGTCCAATGATGTATGGGGGTTATTTGTAATAACTAATAATGCACAAGTATAAAGGGTTTTTTTATTATTTTAGTGTGGAATGTTTGCGTAACAAGGCTTAAAAGCCTATAGTAGGTAGGATACCAAGGGCTGCTCGTCAGCCACATATTTTGTCTTGTAGTGCAAGCCATGTCAACATGTGGGGCCTTCCCACATGAGTGGTCATCAGCCCCTAGTAAGGGGATAGACAGTGTCAAGTTGACTGAAGATGTATCACAATTTCTGGTCTGAAATTCCAGAAATACCCCTATCCAAATTTCAGCCCTAGAATAGCTTGTTATTCCCCTGTTCAACCCACTACAGTAGCGGCTCTTCCCTATTCCCCTGCATGACAATTGGTGAGAGGGGGAAACTTTCCTGGAGATATATTCTTATGGTGATCATTTGGTCTACATAAATATATTTTTTTTGAAAAGTAAACGTTAGTGGTTAATTTATTAGGTGAAGACGGGTTTTGAACCCAGGTCTGTGGTTCGACAGACTTTACAAGTTGGTATTTCAGGCAGATGGTTGAAATGATATCTATGAGAGTTGCCTTATGGGCTTCTAGTATTGATACTTTTCATGGCATTACTATTGACATGTTGTCCAGGAACCTCCCTGAGATTGCTAGGTCGGGCCCCCATGTTTCCGTGATCAGTCCTCCTTCTGTCAGGGCCATCTATGAAATCCAAATTTATGGCTACACTGTGAGCAACCCAGGGCATTCTGGAATGGGGGCATTTTAAGGAACAGTGAAGGTACATGTTTGCAAGCATTTTTAGGTCCTATTTGATGAAGCAGCTTTATGGAGAAGGCCTACCCTATTTGGAAGCCTAAGACTAAATTTCACCAAGGGAAGAAGAATGGGGACAGATGTCCATGGTACGGGGTAATTTTAGGGTCTTTTATTTTTAATTTCTGCATGTAATAAGGCTTTTAACAGCCATGGTGATGGGGTTTATTAATTAGGAGTGCTTTAGAGATCTTTATGTTTTTTTTTTTTAAAGAAAAAATAGGGTATTAGTGCTGGTCGAGTCGGTCACTTGGGGGGGGGGGTATTTTTGGCACTTTGGGCCAATTTTATCAAAAGGGATTAAAAACCCTACAGCTGTAAATAGACTTGGAGTTTTGAGACCCACGAGTGGGTTGTGGTTCCTCCATCTCTCTTCTTCTTCAATCTCCATCCTTCCTTATTATTTCTTCCCTTCTATCTATTCTTCTTCCCCATTAATTTCCTTGTCTTTCTTCTCTTTATTCCTACATTCCTCACAGGTTTTTTCTGCAGGTTTGAACTGACCTTCATTGATTGGATTGATCACCAAACACCAACCAATCAAACACTGTTCGAACCTTTTTGCGGGGGCATCTAGAACCCTTGGGTGACCCACCTGGGAGTGTACTCACTCTCATCAGAGCCCTCCTAAAAGCCAGGCAGGCTGATTACTTAGTGCTAGGCGGCACTCTTGGTTTGGACAGTTTTTGTTGAATTTTATTTAGACTTTGAGGAGGGTGTTGGGGCTGATCTCAGGACTTTTCAAAAGGCATTGGGGTCCACTATAAGAGGTAAGATCAGATTTTTGAAAGTTTGAGGCATTGGATCACAGCACTTGATTTTCTACGTTTATGTAATTTTCGGGCATGGACGCGTTTCAGGGGTATTTTGGTAATTTTCAATTTTTTTCTGGAAAATTTATATAATTGCCTCTGGGTCTAATTTTTCAGATTTATACTTCTAAGTTATTATTATTTTATTTAAAGTTGCTACCTGTTGCGTTCCGCATCACTATTGGGACGGGGGATAGTCTATGAGAAGAAATTCGGGCTTTACTAGGTTGAAGATAACATGTTGTCTTGATCTCTCTTGGTTGATGTGGAAGAAGACTCATCGTCTGCCATCAGTTGGTTGAAGTTGGGTGGGCTTGGCCCATGGAAATTAGCTAACTTCATGAAGGAGGCTTGTTCCCTTGCTTCCAACTTGAACATCTTGTTCCATTGGATTCCAAGAGTGGTGGATTCTTCCCCGAATGATCTAGCTAAGTCTAGGGTGCATAGGGATGCTACGTGTATGGGAAGTTTCATGCCAGATTAGCTCAGACTTCATGGTTTGAGAGTATGGGCTTTGGTTTATTGTTTTTGTGTTTTTTTATTATTTCTTTTGGGGCTAATGCCACTTGTATGCTATGTTTTCATTCATTTTTTTATAAAACTTCAGTTATCCATCAAAAACAAAAAACAAAAGAATTCAACACATAGTTCCTAGAAGGAAGATGACAATGACGAAAAATAAGACATGGATAAGGCACTATAATATGAACTATGAACTGGGAAGGCAAGTTACTGGTAACCATTCATGGAGATAATAAACACGAGAACCCAAATATCAAGACTAATAATCACTACTTCAACCCTTACAAAGCTGATCAGACTTCCCACTTGATTTTACAGTACTTTTATATGAAATACAAGAGATAAATAAATAAAATTTGAATTATAATAACAACAAAAGAAGCACACACTGATAAATGAGAAGTGGAATACAAAAGGAAAAAAATTCTTAGCTACTAGTTATGATAATAACAGAAAATAGAAAGGTTAAGAAGCAGTGAAATTTGGCAGCAAAAAAGTTAAGGGAAGAATCTTTTGTATAAAGTTTGACTTATGGAGCAGAAGCTACATCAAGACAATTGAAACTGCTTCTAAACAATGGAAGTAAAATTTTAACAATCCAAAAATGGGACTAATGAAGAAGTGCATGAGCTTCCTGACCTTCCTTGCTACTCTTCAAACACAATCCATCAACTAATTTATGCATTGAAAAATGTAGAAGCATTTTGGTTCTCAGATAGAATACTAAAGTTCAGTTCAAGCTTCAAAATAGTTACAGGCCGATATTGGGAGCATAAAACTGGAGTTAAAGCTAGAGCATGAGTTCTCATTGAGTTTCAAGTCTGGCCAAATGAACTTCAATACTCTGGGTAGTTCTGGAAGCACTCCTGAAACCTCAGGAATTTAAAATGCACAAAGGCAGTGGATTCAGTATTTAATTTGATATATACTTCCTAGTTTCAGACAAAGATGGTCACATTTCACTTAACAACTCTCAAGAACAGATATTGTCAAAATCAGCATGAAATCTCTCTCTCTCTCTCTCTCTCTCTCTATATATATATATATATACATGCTTCCCTAAAACCTTAGGGTTTTGGGAGAGTTGGTTAATTTACTTCTTAGGTATCAGAGCAAGATTAGGTCATGAGTTCAAATGTACCCACAAATTCTTGCGGGTTCTCTGTGCACACATGTGAACGTAACTAGTTACCGGAGTTCATTGTCTATGAGTGTCCCTCCTGAGGGGGATTTGAAATATTACAAGTATATTAACTAATACCTCTCCTAACACCTTAGGGTTTTGGGAGAATTGGTTTATTTACTTGTCCCTCTTTCCCTCCCTCCCTCACTAGTTTCTCTAAACTATGAAATGAAGTAACCTAATCACTCAGTAGTTGTTCAATAAAATTTGACACAACAAAAATCTAAAATTTGCGATAAATAAAATGCTATCATCTTCCAACCAAATCCGATCAAGCTTTTCCAGCAAATTTTAATAAACAAAAAAAGGGGGGGGGGGTTACAGCACCAAATACGGAAGTCAAAAAAGACCAGATCAACGAGATGAAGGTAAAAATAGTTACCTGGAGCGTCATCGCTTTTTTGTTAGAATCAAGTTGGCTTCCTGCTTAGATCAAACAGATTAAAAAAAAAAAGGAGAGGTAAAATTAATAGAAGAATCAGAGATCAAGGAAGAAAAGTAAGATTCAGAGAAGGGAAAATAAAGAAGGTACCCTTGGCGGCTTTCTGCTTCTCCAAATTCTTCTCTCGAGCCATCTTGGCCTTCTGCCCGTTGCCTCCCCCCATAGCTTATTCCAAGATGAAGGGGGAACAGAGACCCTAATTTGAAGGATAAGAAGTGGAGAAGTAGGGAGGGGCTAGGAAAAAATTACAGAACAGGAAGGAAACCAAAATCAACTAGTCGGGACAGAAAATACAAAGACAGACACAGGCCTATGTGGGCGTTCTATTGATTGACACACGATGTGTTTTTGAATTTGGTGTCTCTCTTTTTACAGCAGAACCCTTTTTTGAAACCAAATACATGATGTGTCAGATTATAACTCACCATAAAACAGTACAGACACTGTCATCACAGAACATTTTAGGATTACATTACGGGGCTGAGTATCAATACCTAAAAGTGACTTTCACTTTTTTGGGGTGCTTGTCACTGTTCCAGCACTGATGTATCCGCCCCCTAATGCCATCCTAATACATCAGGAAAAGCAGATTTCCGTATATAATCTTTTCCGGGATGGTAGCTATTCAGTCAAACGACCATTACTCCGGTGTGACAATCCAGCATACATACTTGGGTGCACAAGCCATAATGGATTTTAAATGGATTCATATCCTCTGCGCCACAGACACAAAAGGGGTGGGACTAATATACTTTTTGCACGGCCATGCTCCTCTTTGTCTGTGGTACACAATGAGGTGGTGCAGAGGATACAGTTCCATTTTAAACATAACAAATAGGAGCGTCCACGAGTTGACCTGAGATGAACCATGCCCATTTGAGCTCAAGCTTGTCATATGAAGACAAAGGTCAGGCTCGTTAATCCAATTTGTCTTATTTGACAATTATTATTGTCACAACATATAAATAGATTTATACATACAAGCGTATAAATGGATAGATAGATAGATACATACATACATACATACATGTGCTTAAATCAAGGAACGGGTTCAGCTCATGACTATAGAATGAGATCATGTCACACAGTGTTCATTCACAATCAAGAAAGATTAAGCTTAATTCCTAAAAATAATGGAAAGATAAGAAACTGCATAACTATCCCGTGATCTCTACAAATAAAAGATCAATATTTTCTAGTTTTTTTAACACAGGTCAATAAGCAAGCAAAAACTTTGGAAGACCAATACATACATGAAGAAAGGAGATGGTTGAGAATGTCTTCAACAATGTGATAATACAACCTTATAGATGATACATCAAAATAAAGAATTAAGAAGTTTTTTCTTGTATATATTTCATGTAAAACCTGTTGTATTTCTCTTATATAGAAAAGATGTCATTAACCGGTTTGATTAAAGAATTCAGAGAAGTATAAACCCCAAAATATTAAAACAAAACCATTCCAAATGAATGGGTAATTTGATATATACAACCGAAATTTGATGTGTATGTGTAAAGAATTTTCGAGTGAAGTTAAACATGTGAAAACACCCATTTATTTATAGATTCCATATAAGTGCTTTTAAAAGTGCCTAAAGAAATCTTAGAAATCCTTCCAATTGAATTAGTTGTTAATAGGTGTTTATAAACACATTAGGCACCTTTTCTATGAGAAGAGTTGTGCATTTTCGATTCGGAAAACGTTTAAAGAACTGAACAGTTTGATCGATCAAATGTCTTAATGCCAAAATCACATTCTATTCGATTGATTGAAGGATCGCTTCAAGTATGCCAACACTATATTATTTCCACAATTTAGACTAATAACTACACAAAATCATCACCTCAATGCTTAAGTTGTTTGAAAATTCGACATAGCTCAATAAGATATTCAAACCCCAATTCAATAGTTTTAATGGTTAAATAGGATAATATGTCATCTTTGGACTTGCCCTTAATGATAGAATATATAGGCATTCATGATATGATCAAAGAATAGGTACATATGAAAGGTTATAATTAACAAATAAAATCAAAGATTTTGGACACCTAAGTGGCAAGGAAAGTCAATTTAAACTAGATGATAGGGTCTAAAACACAATGAAAGACTGAAAAAGCTCATTTCATTCGTAGAAACATTAACTGAGTTAGGGTTTTTTTTTGTAACTATCAAGTTAGGGTTGTTAATCAAGCCAGGCTGAGATTGCTGAGGTCCACTCAAAATGGTTTATCAAAGCCCGAACTTAGTCTGAGATAGTCAGCCCAAACTTGACCCGTTTTAAAACAATGGGCTTCAGGCCGAGTTCAAGATGTCAAAATTCAATCTATTTTCTTAATTTTTGGACTGATTTTAGGCCCATGATTGCCCCTAAATGCATATTATATGAGTTTTTTTTTTAAACAGTTGACACTTGCATTATTTGATGATAGTAAATTTGTTAAAAATATAAAGATCCAAAAAGAAGAAAAATAAAAATCTAAACCTAATATCAACATATAAATAAAATTTTAATTCTTAACTATTTTGGGCTAAGCAGGGCCGAGCCTCGGCTTGAACATGAGCCTACCCAAACTCAGTTTGAATAAAACTTCATGTCTAAAAGTTTGGCTTAAACTCAGCCCAACTTGAAAATTAGGTAGCCTAGCTTAACTATTTTTCAGTCTGAACATGTCGTGCTTTGGACCAACTCACCTTAATTAGTATTGAATTTTATGGAATTCAAAACCTAACAATGAAAAAATGAACATCACCAAAGCAACACGTGGAATTAATTTACATACTCTCTAGAATTCCCTACGGTTTTGGTGCGCCCCCTTAATGAATGCGTAAGGTCCACCCATATGTAGAGGAGGACACATGGCATCAAAAAGTGAAAATCATCCCCAAAAAGTGTAAATCACATTTTTCGATGCCATGTGGTCACCCCTGCATATGGGCAGATGTTAAGTGTTCATTAAGGGGGCGCAACAAATCAGTGCCAGTAACAACCCCCAAGATTTGGTGCCCCCTCCTAAAGTGCCCCTACATGCAGGGGCACACATCACACCACGAAGTGATTTACAACATCCCCAAAAAGGGGGGGGGAGAGGAGAGGTTAGGGGCATTTTAGGAGTGGGCACCAAATCTTGGGGGTTGTTACTGGCACTGATTTGGTGCGTCCCCTTAATGAACACTTAATGTCCACCCATATGCAGGCGTGGACACATGGCATCGAAAAAGGTGATTTACACTTTTAGGGGATGATTTACAACATCCCCAAAAAAATGTAAATCACTTTTCAAAGTGATGTGTCCCCCTCAATATGTGGGGGGGGGGGGAGGAGAGAGTAGGGGCACTTTAGGAGTGGGCGTCTCGGATTTGGTATGATCCTTAATGAATGAACATGGTATGGCCGACATCAGGGGGGGCACATCAGCGCTTCAAAAATGATCTACATTATTTTGGGGGTGCTTTTCACTTTTTGGCACTGATGTGTCCGCCATTGATGCTGGGTGGACCTTGTTCATTCATCAAGGGGTCATACCAAATCATGAAGGCACCGGGGGCTGACTTCTGTCAGGGTAAAATGGTTAAAATTTACACCAATTAATATTAATGTTATGCAACCCTATGTGACCACGCCACAGACTTTATACATGATATCTTTTGTGAATTTAGTAAAAAAAGCACCAAATTTAAATATTTGCTGTCAGCATGTGGTGATCACTATGGGCATCTACTACAGGACCTGAGTGGGTTTGCAAAGAGGATTGTATCCGTTTCCCCCATTTGTCTGCTAACATCTGCTGGGGGTAAAGGGGGCGGGCACATCAGTGCCATAAGTGATTTACGCGCCCCCCAAAAAATATAAATCACTTTCGACACTGATGTATCTAACCCCTTGACTTTCATCACAGTTTAGTGGACACAATCTCCCCTTGTGGGTCTGCACCTCTCTGCTAAGAACAAAACGAAACTTTTATAAAATCTAGATTAAATGATTGAGATCATGATTCCAATATATATATATATCAAATAGAAAAACTTGTTCTGGCTCGCAATGACCATCTTAAACAACCTATTATAGATTAGAGAGATTGATTTCGAAGGGGCCAAATGATGAGGACAACAGTTTGCTTGATGATTTACATTCTTAATCTTACATGGATGTACCATGAAGTTTAGATAATTACAGTAAAGAAAAAGATGCCTTACGACCAAGGACAGTCATCCAGGTGGCCTAGGGCTGATATCATCTGCGACACCCCCCTGATGGGAGACTCAAGGCGGGGTGGGGGGGGGGAATCAATTCACTTTTTGGGGATTTTTGATTCCCCCCCATCCCAGTGTCTCATCAGGGAGGGCATAGCAGATGATTTCACGCCTTAAGAATAAGGGAGTCAATTGGGTCAAGCTGGCCTGAATTTGACATGTCTGGCTTGAAAAATAGATGGGCTGGGTTGAGTTTGGGCCCAGCATTCAGGGCTAAAATTTTATTTGGATTGAATTCGTGTAGACTCAAATTCAGCTCAAATTCAACCCACCTTGGTCCATTTCAAAGTATATATGGGTAATTGTGGGCCCATTATTACCCAAATTAAAAAAAGAAAGATTTAAGTTTGGGTGGTCCATACTCAGCCTGAAATCCTTGATTTTAAAACGAGCCAAATTCGGTTTCAGACTGAGTTCAAGTCCATGTAATTAAGTTTGAGTTGAGCCTGGCCTAACCTGACTTGATTGACAACCCTAGTTAAGAGAGAGAGGATTCTTTCCACTCCTCTTATCTTATCTTATGCTCCTCTCTGTACCCTGTCAAGGGGAGGGCACAACTCTTCTCTGTAACCTGTCAGGGGGAGGGCAAATCAGTGCCAACAAATGAAATGCACCCACCAAAAAGTGAAAATCACTTGTCAGTGCTGATGGGCCCACCTCCTGACAGGGAGCAAAGAGGAGCATAAGATAAGAGGAGCTGATACAATCCACGAAGGTTTACGGCATTGACTCTCTTCTGATTCCTTGTTCCCACTAAAAGGCTCTCTGCTTCTTATCAATAATAATACAAATTCTTTTTGAAATTAAGAAGCAAGACATTGCATATGAAGAGTTGCAATGACAAATTTTTGAACTTCCTTTCTTACAGAGGAAAGCAATTGTTCTTTCCAACCTTTAAATTTTGCTTCCACCCTTTCATGAAATTAAGTAGTCAAATAATTCAACTTTTCGGTGACCCAACCAAGAGGGAAGACCCAAATACTTTCCTGGTCGGAGGCTTGGTTGAATGCCTAACATTTGAGAAATTCGGGATTTGGCTTCAGTAGGAGTACGATCACAGAAAATCACCTCCGATTTTTGGAGGGCCTTTTGTTACTTTGTCGGTGCTAGATGCACTAAAAATGGTTGAGTCAACTAACAAAAATAAAATGATAGAGTTGGATTATGAATAAAGTTTCATACCTCACATAGTTAAGACCTTGCTTGGGTAAACTTCTCTAGAAGTGAAGGATTCTTTTTAACTGAGCTTTTGAACAAAGTCAGAAAAAAGTTATTCTTAGAGTAAAATGGTATTTCGTGTGCACAAGCAAGAATTTTAACCTTCTAATGAAATGACTTTCACCACATAATGTGTCGGTGCTTGGTGCTTGCATGCACAGCATAAGCAAATGATCCCGTGAAAATCAGAACTTTCCGTGAAAGGTATCTCTTCCACGTTTCCCTGAACAGTAGGAGTATGATTGTCTGCGATGATAGACTTCTGTAGGCATGCTATTGATTGACACATGATGTGTTTTTTGAGTTTGGTCTCTTTTTGCTACCTACTTTTTCATCTGAACACTTTTGGACGTTCTTAGCCCCCAACACAACACTTGTCAGCTTATAATTTACCATAGACACAGCAAACACTTTTTCATCGCAGAACATTTTCTTGAAAAAATTGACTTTTACTTACTTTTCAACTCTTAAAAAGTCAAAATGACGTGTTAGTAAAATACTTTTTTTTTCCCACCTGGTCACACATATAATGGGGCCTGCACCACTGACCGAAGAGCCGGAGAGGCAGCCAACATTGCAAATACTAGTGGAAGCAATTAGGGGGATTCGACGCCCCAACTTCTCTTGGGAGACTTTGGCAACTTCTTCTGACTTTTTCAGGCCTAAAAGTCGATTAAGAAGTTTATTCAAACATAGCCTAAATGATCCCTTACCGGGCCTTCAGGGACTAACTTGACCAACTTGTTAAACACTAATCTACTGTTGGGTTTAGCCAAATCCAAGTGACTTCGAAAAGTGTAATCCAAATTACTAGGTTGGGACTATTCGATCCATTTGATATTACTGTTATTATTATTATTATTATTAGGAGAGGAGGAGGAGGAGGAGGAGGTCCTTGATTGATGAATGTCGGTGAATTAGTTTAATGTTAAAACTAGGGGTGGCAATTCGTGTTGAAGGGTCAGGTTTGTGTCGTGTCAAGGTAGGGGTATAAGACTATTTGGTTCAACCGTTACCAGACCCATTTATTAATCGTGTCAAAGCGGGTCAACCTGTTTTGACCCGAAACATGTTTA
>JAOXJP010258628.1:0-21256 GCA_025762735.1 Platanus orientalis | reverse complement strand
AAATCAATCAAGCAAACATGCAAGGCTATGTTAACCATGGAGGCAAAATTTATTGCCATAGAGAAGGCAGGTAGTGAAACCGAATAGCTTAAAAACTTATAGGCAAATGTTCTTCTATAGACAAAACTGGTAACATTAGTGTCTTTACACTGTGATAACTAGGTTGCAATTGCTCAAGCAAATAACAAAAGTTATAATGGAAAAAAATGGCATATACGCTTAAGACATAATACGGTGAAGCAGTTGGTTGGTGATTGAGTTATATCCCTAGACTATGTGAGGTCAAAGAATAATTTAACAGATCCTCTTACTAAACCACTAACTAGAGGGTTAGTGATAGAAACATCGAGGGAAATGGGCTTAAGCCTAAGTTATGAGTTGATAGTGACCTATGTAATTGGCGATCCCATGAAGTAGGTTCATACGGGTAAAAACAAGTCACTAGGCAACTTGAGTGACACTGTCATTTATGCCCATCCTTATGGTGTAAATAGTGCATACAACAATGTAATAAGGATAAGTCTTCGAACTCTTAATGGATCTATAGCCCTTATGGGTAGTGTATTTAATTGTAGTACACACTTGATAGATTCACCTACTTGAGTGTGGGGGTGGGGCCGCCTCTTATGAGAACTTGGGTTGGTTTTTTAGAGCACTCATGAGCATCCAGGTATGGCGCATGGCCGAAACTGTGCCCACCCGATAGAACAACGATGATATATTGAATATGAGATGTGGATGACAATCTCAGTTGATTCATAATTAAATGATTTAGTTCATAGGATTATGGTCCACTAAATCTCTATGGATCGTGAGTTATTATACCTAGGGTTGGTTCATAGTCTTCCGAAACCAATTCCGTTGTATCTTTTACATCCAGACCTCTAGTGCCTATTTATTATGATATTCTAAATTTATTTTGAATCTTGTGGAGGATTGTTATATTTGAAGTATATGTAAGATTCAAAATGAATCATGTGTGTATTATAGGTTGTTTATTTGTGTGGACCAAATAGGCTCATATAAGTAACTTAAGTCTATGTGTGTGTTAAAAGATTTGGAGGGAACTTTGAATGAAATGTTTATTTAAAGTTTTAGTGTTTTTCTCCAAAACAAAGTACAACCCAACTTCCAAAGGCTTTTGCCTTGAAAGTTTAGTCCCACATGAGAAGTGGTGAACATCAAACTCCACCTTATAAGTAAATGCAATACCTTAAGGGGTAATGGAATTGAAAAGGAGAGGAGAGGTTGGAGTTATTTGTTTGCATCATGCGCGTGCACCAAACCTAACCAAGCTTAGCCGGGCCAAGCTGGGTCGGGGCATGGGTGTGGGTTACATGAATTAATTATTTTAATTAATTAATTTAAATATTAAATATTTATTTTAATTGATTGGTTGCTTAATATATTATTAGTGCGTCAAATGGATTGATGAGAATTAATTACGCGTTTAATGTTTTCCAAAAGAGCCTAGCTCTTCATGGAAGGTTGGGGTGTAATCACTCGTTGTCTTCTATAATAGAAAACAAGGAGAAGGAATAAATACACATAAAATATTCTATGTGAACCAGTCTTCTTCTTCGTCTCCGATCACTATTGTTTTCTTTTTTATCCATATTGGTTTTCATATATATTATTCCATTGGCACTGGAGGTTGGTCTTGGTTGTTCAAAGTGAGTCTCTGTTAACCTGTGTGGGGCCTACCAGAGAGGTTGGTGTTCCTAGAGGTGATCGTCGATCAAGTCTATCGTACCTGTGATAAGCCGACGAATATCAGTTAAAGGACAACGTTCTATACATGCTTAATCACCAACCGATAAGTTGTCTCTAATTCATTTAATTTGTAGATATTGATTCTATACATATTTTGTGGACTGCATCTGTTACATTTAAATTACTGTTGGTACTTGCACTTCACAATTTTATATTTGCTATTACCATCATTTACCTTTGTCGGATATCTGTGAGTTGATACATATTAGTGTTACTGCAAACTTAATTACTATTTACATTTCTTGCTGAGTTTAACCACATCATGTCACATATAGGAAAAAGAACAAAAAAAATCAGGAACAATTTATCAAAAAAATCAAATACGTGTTGTTATGTTGTTAAATCAGCAGGAACTTCTTGTTGATTCACCAGCAGATGATCTGTTCCCACCAGATAATTGGACATACTAGGTCAAAGCTAGTTTGTTTAGCTTGAAATTGAGGCAGGTTTGGCTAAATTTAGACCCAAGAAAGATTCAATTGGATAGGCTAATTTGAAATTTGGGCAGACTGGCATGTGGGGTTTATAGGAATAAAAACGTCAATAAAGGCATCAAATTCCAAATTGTTTGGATGTTTTTTCCTTGGTAAACACCGTGTATAAGCGCATGGTGCACTCAACACAGGTACAATACCAGCTTTGGGAACATATAGGGTTGTCAACGAGCTGAACTCAGCTAAGTCGCATCACCCAGGATCAAGCTAAGGCACAGCTCAGGCTCATCACAAGCTTGAGATGCCGAGCTTAATGCATAAGCCCTAAATTTTAAAGCCTAAATTATATATAGCTTATTTTATATATATAATAAACTATAAGCAAGGCCTCGATTTAGAAATATGAAGGGACATAGTTTACAAATTTACTATCTCTTTCGGGATGGAAATCAAATCAATATCTCAATGATACGATATGAAATCCGACTAAAACTCTATGTTACCGTCCAATCCAAACTTTTGTGATTGTGATTTGACATCCTCAAGATTTAAATAACAAATTTCAGTCAAATCATAACTACTCATGTGGTTGTAATTTGACCATTTGGACTATATAGAGAGATTTGGTGTTGTAAGCGTTATCATATCCAATGATACAACCCTTTCTATTTTATGAGAAGATTAGGTATGAATGAAGTTTGTGTTAATGGGTGGAAATTGTGCTTGGGGTAGGCACATCAGTGCTGAAAAGTGATAATCGCCCTTCAAAAAGTGCAGATCACTTTTCAGCATTGATGTGTCAACCCCTTGTGCTGTTCACACCCATTAGTACAAACTTCATTCATACCAAATCCCAACCGTTCTATTTTAATTGGGGGAAGAATGGCAAAGTTCATCTTAACCTGTTGATCCCATCTCTTTTCCTTAACCATGGTTCTTAAAAGTTACCTTAATAACGAGTCTGTAAAATGGAATGGAACCCTTAAGATTTTAGTCCTAAAACCTTGGTTTGAAGGCGTTTATGTATAAAAAATGTCCTGTGATGACAAAGTGCCTGTTGTGTTTCGTGTGAATTATAAACTGACATGTAATGAGTTTGGGGTTCAATGTTTTTTAGGTGAATAGAAAGAGACCAAATTCAAAAACGCATCATGTGTCAATCAATGGCATGCCAACATAGGTCTGTGTCAACACAGACAATCATTCTCCATATATTTTATGTCATTTGACTCAAGCCTTCATTTTTTAACATTACTGACTCAACTCACGTCAAACAAACTTGATTGGTGGTTCAGGCTTTGGCCTGTGAGTTTGAAACAAGAAATAAGCTCAAGTCATAATGATGTACTGTCTTGAGGATTTGGTAGGATCACCTGAGGTCACCTAAAGTAACACCAACATCAAAGGCTGACACATCAGTGTTAAAAAGTAAAAAAAAATCCTAAAAAGTGTAAATCACTTTTTCGATGCTAATATGTCGGCCCCAGATATCAGTCCCACTTTAGGATGACTTCAAGTGGTTCTACCAAATCCAAGGCGGATGAGCTGAGCTTCAAGCCAAGCCCTAGTGACAAAATTGTCCAAGCACATACGCAGAACTTACCCTAGGCTGTAACAAACTTGCCCAAGCGCTGCGATTTTATACGCTGACCCCTAACCTGTGCCACATCTGCTGATGGTCAAGCGGGAGGAAGCATCAGTGCCAAAAGTGATTTTCACTTTTTGGGGACGTGTGTAAAACGCTTCTGATGCTGATGTGGCAGCCCTCTGACCTAGGCGTTTGCATACACCGAGGGTAAAAAAGCCTCACCACAAACGCAGAAACGCTTGCACATGCTAATCATTTTTGGGTCACATCCGCTCTTAGCAGGTACGAAGTATGACCTAGAATGGCCAGCCATTTATCATTCGCAAATATCTATTTAATTTTTGGCATATATGAAAATGGAAAAAAAACGAGCCATGTCTCCGCATAAAGAGGTTCCCCTTTCCCAGCTGCAGCAATCTCCGAATAAAACGATTTTGCAAGACATTATCCAGACATCATCGACTTAGGGTTCCTTTAGATTATTGTTTTTTTGTTTATTGAGCTTCTGCAATGGAGATGATGATGGCAACATCACCGATTTGCTTGAAAGCAGAAAGATCGACTATCGCTTCGTAATTTTCTTGCTCCTCCTCGCAATGGAAGCTTTTCATTTTCTTTTCTAGACTCAATTCTGTTATATGCTCTTAGGCACATTGCCTTTTCACTGAAGTGATCTTTGGTTATTATGTGTTGGAGTTCGATTTTTTTTGACTGAATACTGTTTTTGTTTGTCCATTTTTTTTAGGATGGATAGCAGGAAATTTAATTAAAGAATAAAAGGAAAAAATTATATACAAAGAAAGAGAATCAAAGCTCAGGTTTCTAATGAAACTGCTTAGAATTGGCCTGTAAATTGAAAATATTGCGGTGATTTGGTACCGCGCTAGGGAGAGAATTTTCCTTTTTTCTTAGAGACCATGTACTGGATTGAGATCCTATTAACAAATTTGATGCACATAATCTGTAAGCAAACAACATGAGTTGCCCAGCCACGTCCGCCACTGCAGACCTATGAGTCGAAGTCTCTGAAGCTCAGTCAGGCCAAGTGATTCTTTGAACAGATTATGATATGATACATTGCAAGTCCAAGATGGATCGTTTTTTCTTGAATTATTTGATACCAAAACCTAATATAACTTCATTGACATCTAAAGTAGTATCTAGAATCATATAATCCAAGAACAAAGTCAATCTCAATTCTTAGTGTAATATCATGTAATTCTTTACGTAAGGGGTCTGTTCGGCGTGGGAGGAAGAATTCTGTGTAGTTCTCCAATGTTTTCTTGTTGGGGCCCATATTAAGAGCGAAAAATAGAAGAGTTTTGAAGAGGACCTTCATTTGTTGCTGAATGTGTTCGGATGTTGCATGACTCTAAATAGAAGATTTATCTATCGTGAAAGAGTTCCAAGGAGTTTAGTTGGGTGCATTTGGAGGGTAGTTGGTTTGTTATCATCATTTTGGAAGATGTGTTTCTGTAAAGCTTTATTTCTTCTTGGGGAATGTTCTTTTCCTTTGTATTTCTTTCGTCTTTGTTAGTATACATGTACATACTGATAAAAATAGGACTTAGTATGAAGGGTCCCAGGAAACTGAATTATGGCTATGTTGGTGGCTTGAAGAAGGATATGCAAGTAGAATTGGAGACAGAGGTGGCAAAGGATTGAGAAGTGGAAGGAAAGAGAAGTCAAGAGACATAAATTCATAGAAGTAGCTGAGACTGTAGTGGGGAGAAGAGCGTGGTGTCTTGGAAGGAGATTTAAAACCAAACGAGCTTTTTTATTATTATTATTTTGGGAATAGAGTTGACATAGCAAGTGGAGGGAAGCCATCACTGCTCTTGGAGCTATATGTTATGTGTGAAGGGTTGATAATATGTGGTAGAAAGAAAGTAGAGAGGAGTCAACCATCATCTTTCCTTTTGCTCTTGTCATGGAGTTGACTGACAATGGATCACTCCAGAAAAAATAAGGCACTGTGACTCAGGAAAGGAGTAATGCTGATGAAGGGGGATGATGAAAGAGGAAAAAAAAAGGCCTCTTCGAGATGAGAGGAGAGAAGAATGAATAAGCCAGTTAGGGTAGTGGGTGGTGGAGGTCATTTGAAAGGTGAAAGTAATAAGTCATGCATTGCGGAAGTTGTTGAGGATTGCATACACCATAGTTTATGAGTATGATTTTGCTTTCAAAATATTTACGCTTCCTCTTTAGTGTAATTTCCTTTGAGAATTAGAATAACGGATTTTTGTAGAGGGTGGTGCTAGACAGCTAGGGTTGTGTAGAGAAATCGTATGGAGACTCTAATTCTCTCTCACATGTATGAATGTATTATTCAAGGATACTGGAGCCATTACAATGAACATTTATAAGTATTCCACTCATGTTCAATGTACTCAAATACCTTTACATATTGTGCCCATATAAACTCATATACACCAACACTATCCCTTAAGTTGGTATGTAAATATTGTACATACCTAGCTTGTAAATAATCCTACTAAAATCAGGACTACACAATCTTTTAGTAAACATATCAGCCAATTAGTCTTCAATTTTCACAAAGGGAATGCAAATTTGCTTGCTTTGCATTTTTCTCCTTTATGAAATGTCTATCAACCTTAATGTGTTTCATTCTGTCATGCTGGATCGAATCATGAGTAATGTTAATTGCGACTTTAATGTCGTAGTAGAATCAAATGGGACCATCAAAATGGAACTCAACTATCTTAGGAAGCCACATATCCACAACATTTCATAAATCACATTTGTCATGGCTCTAAACTCTACCTCTGTACTTGACTAAGTTACAATTGAATGCTTCTTGCTACAGTAAGAAATAATGTTACCTATGACGAAGGTATAATTTTTAAGAGGTAGATCTCTTATCAGTTGCGGATTCTGCCCAATTTATATTAGTGAAAACCTCAACTCGAAGATCATGTATTCTACAATATGAGAGTCCTTGAGATAAACTCTTCTTTAAGTAACGAACAATGTGATATGCTGCCTCAAGATGCCTAGTTGTGGGAGTATGTATAAATTGATTGACCACTCCAACTGTATAGGAGATATCTGGCTTAGTCAATGTCAGATAAATAAGCTTCCCTACAAGCCTTTAATAATGCTTAACATCAATAAGTTTGTGGCCCTCGTTTGCATATAAGCGATGGTTGAAGTTAATGGGAGTGTCACAAGGTCTATATCCTAACATCCAAGAGTCTTGAAGGAGATCTAATACATATTTGCTTTGAGATAAGAAGAGACCAAACATCATTGGATCTAGCAATTTCAATCCCAAGAAAGTATTTGAGAATCCCTAAATCCTTAATTTCAAACTCCTTGCCAAGAAAACTTTTTAGGTAGTTGATCTCACAATCATCATCACCCATAACCACAATATCATCAATATAAACAATAAGGGCTATAATTTTTTCTTGCTAATGCTTCATAAAGAGAGTGTAGTTTGCTTGGCACTGCTTGTAGCCATTTTTGAGCATAGCATCTCAAAACCTTTAAAATCATGTTCGGGGAGGTTGTTTGACGCCATAGTGTGCCTTCTTTAGGCTGCACACCTTTCCTTTGTATGTGGATAGTTGGAAAGCAGGAGATAATCTCATATAGACTTCTTCAAGGTTTTCATGAAGGAAGACATTTTTTACATCAAGTTGAAACAATGGTCATCCTTGATTTGCAGTAATTGAGTTTAAGATCCTAACAAAACTCATCTTCTCTATTGAAGCAAAGGTCCCTTGGTAATCAATCCCATAAGTCAGAATGTATTCCTTGCTAACCTAGTTTTATATCATTCAATAGTGCCATTTAGTTGGAGCTTCACAGATAATACCCATCTACACCCCACTGGCTCATTTTGTCTTAAATAGTTTACAACATCTTGTGTCTTGTTATTTTCATGTGCTTACATTTCTTTCTCCATTACCTTTTGCCACTAAAGCTATGATAGATCTTGAGGGACACTGCATGGAATAGAAACACAAAATAAAGAGGTAGAGAAAGCTCTAAACTCATGGGACAAAGAGTTATAACACACATAGTTAGCAATGGGGTGTTGAGTACAAGCACGGGTACCCTTTTTAACAACAATGGGCAAATGAAAATCATTAGGATATAGAAGGAGCAAAACCTGGGGAGAAGGCGACTTGTTGGATAGGAACATAAGAGCTAGGAGCAACCTTATGCCTCTTTTTAACAAACTCATGGGTGAAATCTTTCACCGATCCTTTCGTTTGAGTGAGTTTTGCCTCATTTGAAACAGTTTTTTGTTCTCCCTTGTTATGACATCCATCAACATAATAGAAATATGGAGGATCAGGGAGAACACAAATAACCCCATTTTCACATACACCACGTTTCTCCCTCTGAAAATGAGTATGGTTAAGAGAAAATAATGAAATAGTCTCATGGAAAGTGACACCCTTCCAATTAGAGGGATGATAACACTCATATTCCTTCTCATTTAGATCATACCCAAGGAAAATGCATTTAAGATCTTTGGCGTCTAATTTGGAATGCTTTAACTTAAGAACATGGACATAGAAATGCACCCAAATACTTTGGGAGGAAGAGAGGAACCAATAGTAGAATTGAAGAGACATGAAAGAGGTGACTGGAAATAAAAGATCCGTGTGAGAATTTGATTCATACGATGAGTAGCAATCTGAAGAGCATCCACCTAAAAGACCAACAAAATATGCATAGTGAACAAGGCAAGAGTAATCTCTAACAGATGACGATTCTTCCTTTTAGCAATCTCATTCTGTTTAGGAGTCCCTCAATAAGTGGTTTGATGAAGGATGCCATGTTGAGAGAGATGGGAGGAAAAAGTAGACAATATCACTTTCATTATCAAAACAAAGGTTACGAATCTTAGAAACAACTTGAGTATCAGCCATCTTATGAAACATTTGAAAAGTATAAAACAACTCATGTTTAGTATACAACAAGTAAACCCAAGTAGCGTGAGTAAAGTCATCAACAAATGTAATAAAATAACAATAATCAAATAAAGAAGTAAAAGGGGTAGGACCCCACATATCATAATGAATAATAGAAAAATGAGAGGTACTCATACTCATAGGATAAGAAGATTTACATTGTTTTGCGAACTTGCATGTTCTGCAATGAAAAGAAGACATAGAAACAAAATTACATAAGCAGGGGAAATTATTTATGTAAAGTAAAGTAGGAGGGGTGTCCAAGCCTAAAGTGCCACTACATAAATTGAGATATAGAGGACGAAGGAGATGTCTACTACACCGGAGAGGCAAGATGCAAGATCGCATCAAGAAGGTAAAACATCTGATCCTCATGGCTTCTACAAATAGTCTGCCTCATTGCCAAGTCTTGAAAGACACAATAAGATGGAAAGAGACATTGTAGTCTAAAGATTTAGTAAGATGACTAGCAGAAGCAAGGTTAAGTTGAAAATTAGGAACATGTAATATAGAGGAAAGAGATAAAGAGTGAGAAATGATTATAGACCTAGTCCCAACAACATAAGACCCATAACCATTGGCAATGCGAACCGTGTCTTGACAAGAACTGATAGTATAGATGGAGAAAATAAATGATGTACCAACTATATGGTGAGAGACACCTGAATCAACAATCAATGAAGCACTAGAAGTAGAAGAGGGAGCACTAAGGGGCAAGTGTACTCAACTGGACGAGACAAGACCATTACTCTTGTAGATGATAGATTTTATTGGCCGAGTTTGAAGAGAAATGCGGTCAAAATTGTAGAACAATGTTGGACTTGTCAACTGACAAAAAAAAGGAAATAGTCATCTAAATTATATATTCATTTGCCAGTTCTTCACACTCTGTGACAGGATGTGAGTATAAACTTCGTATTGTGTTTACCTATGACATTTAGGAAGCACAATTCCATTTTTGTGGTAGTGGATCATTTAAAAAAATTAGCTCATTTTATACCATACTTTAAGACTTCAGATGTATCAAAAGTAGTCAAATAATTCTTCAACAAAGTTGTCAAGCTTTATGGACTTCCTAGATCTATAGTGTTTGATAGGGATATCAAGTTTGTGAGTTACTTTTGGAAGACACTATGGAAGATGATGGGTATTCAACTGAAGTTCTCGTCTGTGTATCACACTTAGACTGATGGTCAAACTGAGGTGATGAATGAGAGTTTGGGTAGTCTCTTACGTTGTCTGGTAGGAGAACATCTTAGGTCGTGGGATATTATTATGTTTATAGTTGAGGTTGCCTACAATAGTTTAGTCAATAGGACCACAAGTATGAGTCTGGTCGAGGTTGTCACTGGTTACAAACCTGGGGCACCTATTGACCTCATCCCTATGTCAGCTACCCATAGACTTTCTGAGTTTGCATTTATTTTTGCACAACATACACATTTATTGCATAAAGAGATCTATAAGAAAATAATTTTTAGCAATGATAACTATAAACAGTTGGATGATTCTTATCGAGTGCATCGAGAGTTTCAAGAAGGGGATCAAGTAATGGATCAACTCAAGCCTGAGTGATTCCAGTCTAAAGTTTCCAATAAACTACATATATTTAGTTCAGGGCCATATAAAATTCCGAGAAAGGTAGGACCTAATGCTTATGTTATTGATTTACCTTATGACTTGGGGATTAACTCAACGTTCAATATTGAAGACCCAATCCCTTACCATGCCATTGTTTCTCCTTTTGTAGATTCTTAGATTCAGATTTTCTAGCATACTTAGCTTTTACCACCACCACCACCACCTTTAAGACAGAAGCGTGAGGAGATCGAGTACATTTTAGATAAGTATACAGTATCCACTCAACATGGTGGATACAGTATGGCCTGGGATTTGCATCTTAGAAAACCTTTAAATGATTAGGAAATGAATGAGGCAGATTCCCTCATTGCTTCTCTGGATGGGGCAGATGTAGGAGGTGAAGATGAAGAGGACAGATGGGTTTGGAACCCGAATGGATGGGAGGAGTTTTCTGTTAAGTCTTGTTTTAGTGCTTTGTCGTCTCAGACCCCCGGTCAGTCTCCTCCCAATGTCGTTTGGCAAACAAAGCTGCCTTATAAGGCCCGTTTCCTTCGGTGGGTAATTTGGAAAGGTCGGATCTTAACTTTGGACAATTTAATGGCTCATGGTTTTCATGTAGCAAGTAGATGTTATTTCTATCTTCAAAGTTGTGAGTCAATCAATCATCTCTTTGTGATATGCCCCAAGGTAGCAAGTCTTTGACATTTCTTTTTGGCCAAGTTTAGAAGGGTGTGGGTTCTTCTAGAATCCTTTAGGCACCTGATCCTCAAGTAGAGTGGAGAGAAGTTGGTGGACCTATCTTTTAGGGGGCAGGTTGTTTGGCGTTCAGTTCCAGGGATTATAGTGTAGGTTATTTGGAACCATAGGAATTGTTGTATTTTTAAAGATGTGGCCCTTGATGTTTGTAGTTTGTCTAAGTCACCAGTCTCCCTTTTGTCGATTTGGGTGTCTCATTGCCCGAATTTTGTCAATGTTAAGTATAGTGACTGGGTTTTTGAGTGGGACTCATTGTTGTTTGGCTAGTTGGCCTGCGGGTTGTACTGCTTGTGCTTCCCTATTTTTTCGGGTTTAATGAAATTTTCTTTATGTATCAAAAAATTTAAAAAAAATCCACTTAACATGGTGGTTATCAACGGTACATTGTCAAGTAGAAGGGCAGACCTTTGATCGATAGTTTGTGGCTGACAGATGATGAGTTACAGTAGATAGATTATACATGCTAAAGAGACATATGATCTTTACTTTTCCAAAGGCGAACCCTTATCAGATGCGAGGATTTGATGGGGACATCTTGTCATGTGGCACCCCATGATGTACCAATGTAAGAAGAGGGTTCTTGTGAGCTTGTACATAGACTAGGAGCATTACGGAGAGCATTAATTTGTCCTAGGTTAGATTTGGAGATGTTCAGAGTACTTACTATTTTGGAGGCATGTATTGCCCACTTTCTTCACTTATGGGACCACATGTGTGAACCTATTTGGAGATGACATATAAAAGTTTTATTTTTTTGTTTTTGTTTCAATTTTGGAGTTTTTTTTATGAACTTTTAGTAGGTTTTTTCATTAGTTTATGGAATAAGGGTATAGTGGGGACATGAGTTTTTTAAAGAGTATAATTGGGAGTGATGTAATAAAAGCCTAGCTAGGCTTGGGGAGCTTCTAATAGCACCCCCAAAATTTCTTTTCACCCACTTGTTTAATTTTTTTTTTTCAAAATGCTAACAAATACCCATGTTTGAAATTACCCTCTTAACCCTTCTCTCCAAACCCCACCCCTTTTCTCTCTCCCTATTAGAACGAACAAGGGCCACACCTCTTCGACGACCCCAACAACGACAGCAATGACGACGACGACAACAATAGAAACCACCATTTTTTTTTAGAGCACATTGTTTGGCTCTGGAGGTCCAAACAAAGGTTTTCTGTTTAGATCTGCAATGCCGAATAGGGCATTCCCAAAGGAGAGAGGTTTTAGGTAGCAAGGGGGTGTAAAGAGAAAATGGGGTGGAGAAAGAAGGGAGGTGCAATGAGAGAATTTGGGACTGTATTTAGAAGCTCTTAGGCTTGGTCGATCTTCTTATTTTAAGCCAAGAAGGGAAATCCGACGGTTCGTGGGTTTTATAAAATGTGGACCTACTGTTACTTTTCGTGCTCTCTTTGCTGCTGCATGCAAGTGATGTTCTTTCTCTAGGGTTTGGCTGAGCTTTGGAACCTTGATTGGCGAAGATCAAGGTAGTCTCTCATACAGCTTTAGCATCATCATCTTCTTCTTTTCCCTCATCTTCTTATCTATTTTCTGGATTTTTTCCCCATAGACCATAGACCTTCATCCACACCATATTGCTGACCTCCCATCTTCTTTTCCCATCTTTATGTAATATTTTTAACCATACCATCACCTTACATAGCCGATCAACCCTCCTCCATCTTCCCTCATCCCTTTTGGGTTTTCAAACTCATACATCATCATGCCACCACTTGGTTGAACCTTAAACCCTTACACACCTTTAGAATCTTTGCATATATTCATATATCCTGCTGCCCAGAATTGATCTACACTCTTCCATCTTGTTTCCTTCCAATTTTCCCAAGGAAAACTTCAACCTATACCCTACGTTTACTTCACAACCACTTATAAGGATAGAAATTTCAAATTTCACAACACAAGTACCCTGCACTTCTATGGCTAGTTTTTGTCATGGTTTTGGGTTTCTTTTAAACCCAATCTAATATAATACAACCTGCTGAGTAAGGAAACTTGCCCCTTAAATCTGTAATACCATCAGGAACATTCCTTGTTTGAAGCTTGCAGAGATTCATCACCCTGGTTTTGTTATTTTACTGAGTGGGAATACTTGCACTCAAGGTGTTTGAATAAATGTTTAAGTGACTGAGGAACAGCTGTAAGTACATGTGCTGTGCTTACTACAATTGGCGTAACTCATTCGACATAGGCTGCCTTATACAGCTGAAGAGTGAAGAGTATTGATTGATTGAGTAGCTGTTTGAAGACTGATTGCATCCCTGTCTGCCGTTGGCCAAGTTTATACAGAGCTATACAGGTATCCAGTTATTCCTTGATAACTTCACTCCAGTTGTTACCCTTTTAGTATCATTACTGCCACCAGATTTTAGTCCATATATATACCTGTTGCTACCTCACTAAATATCCATAGTAATTGCCTTCTCCAAGTCGAGTTATTGCCTTAACACTACCTTCCTAATAACCCTAATTACTGTTTGAATTTTCACAGTACACAAGTGAAATTTTGAGTGTTCTTTATACCTACATACATGCAGCCGTACCCAAACATTGTTGCTCCCTGTGGTCTTTGTACGAATGTTTGTTAATTTCTCAACTCAAATAGGAATTCATTAATATTGGCATAGGGAACCTTTAATCTGAATTTTATATGTTCATTCTCAGTGTTAAGTTATTTCTATTATTAGACTCATTCTTTATCACTTAAAGTGCACTCTATTTTGAATAGGAATCTTGTTTATATTTAAGTTTGCTAAGTATTCGACTTTGGATCTCTTTGTAGTCATCTTCCCTTGCATGCTACATCAATGGAGTTGTTGATTTGATTGCATACAACTGACCCTGACCATAAACCCGTAGGATTTGGTGATCATTGTAAACCGATTTGATCACTTTTCCCTGTAACACAATCTCAACCAGCATAGCTTGAATTTCTCTTTTTCTCTGGTGATTCTGTCCACCTTCCAATTTTCACCAGCAAAGTGGTTTTCCAGAATATATAGACAACTGTCCCAAACACCCCCTTTCGATCCTTCAGGAATATTTTCTGAAAACGGTCTGTTCTGAAACTCCCAAAAATCTACCTCTCATCTCATGTTTTGGTCACTTTCCACTAACAGAGCCCATTCCTTCCTTATGGGTTCTTACCTACCTTGTCTTTGTGTTTCTATGTGTTTCCTCAGTTATGGATTCTATCAGCCATTTTACATTAGTCTTACCAATTCTCTACCTCTTTTGTGATTTGAATGGACACCGACTGGTGCTCCAGCACCTTTTCCATCTCATAACTTTTTGCTTCGACTGTCATGATCCTCCTCTTGATGATTTTAGTGGTCAAAAGCTCCCTGAGTTTCCTAACAGCCTTGACCTTGTTTGCTAAGATATCAAGTAGAGGCACTGCTTTCCACTGGTACGTAATCATTTCATAAAACCCTAAAAAATTCTCTCATGTTCTGGTTACTTTCCACTGGAGCGTAATGAAATGAGTTCATTTCATAAAACCCTCAATTGATCTCATTTCTATTTTCTATTGACATTCCTACGATGACATTGTTTTAGATCATTAACCGCTTTCAAAATCGAGAAGGGAGGGTATTCTCTTGCGTGAGAAGAAGGGCCACAACCTCTTCTATGTCCCAGTCGTTCAAGTTTATTATTAACTGGGGGCTATTGCATCTACCTTCTAAAATGTTCATATAATCTTTCACCAATTCGTTTTTGTGCAATGCTAATCTGTAAAGGGAAGAGAAATCTACTGCCAGGGAAGATCTACCACACCAAACATCTTCTCCAGAAACAAACCCTGTGTCCATTACCTACTTGGAACTTTATCAGCGGAAGGAAGTCTTCATAGAGTTTTGAGATTCCTTTCCAAACACCAATCCCATAACTATCTATGACCCCATTGCTGTTCCAACCAAAGTCCCTCCTACCATATTTTTCCACCATTTATGATACCATTGTAATTTGTCTTCCCCCTTTTTTTTTTTTTGATAATTAACGAAAGCTTTATTGAGAAAGAGAAAAATGATACAGCATAATGATACAACAACATAGAGGGACTGGCAACTTAAACTGGAGGTCAAGATTTGATGTACATTGAAGACTGCCCAACACCCCAGATTGGAGAGTGGATTGTATCCGCTCCTCTTATCATCTGCTCCTCTCTACACCTTGTCAGGGGGAGGGCACATCAGCACCGACAAGTGATTTTCACTTTTTGGGGGGATGCATTTCACTTGTCAGTGCTGATTTGCCCTCCCCCTGACAGGGTGCAGAGAGGAGCAGATGATAAGGGGAGCGGATACAATCCACTCTCCCCAGATTGCTAATTTATCAGCTAGAGAATTTTGTTTACAGAGAACATGAGTAAAGGAGCATCTTAACTCTAAAGAGAGCTCTCTGATTTAATACACCAAGTTCCACTTCCTCTTTAATACATGTTAAATATAAAAAGAAAGCTACTATGAGCCTTCTCCACAGCTTCCTGGGTTCCTTTCCAAAACGTCAAGGCCATTTTCCCATGAGTGCTCTGTTCATCTTTCTTAATGGCCTGATCTCCAAGCCATCCTGATTCATCAGGCGACAAATCATCTTCCAATCAACCAGATAAAATTTTCCTTTCCCCACCATGCCATTCAACAAGAAACAGACTCTTCTGTAGCCGAGCCACTCTACTAACAGCAAGATGATGAAAAGGGAATGAGAGTGAATAGGAAGGCTTCCTAAGTTGTTCTTTATCAAAGTAAGCTTGCCTCCTTTTGAAAGGTGATGGCTTTCCACGTGGAAAGATGTTTTTCATTCTCTCTATGATGGGCTCTGGATCTGCTGTTGGCACCAAGAGGGAGCACAAGATAGGAGGGAAGGGGAGCCCGCACTACAATCCAGAATCTCTGCTAGCCGGCCTGCCTAATGATCCACAGTTTGGAAAAAATGATCTTTGGATTAATGGCCAAGGCACTGTTGAATAAAATGTCATTATAAAGTCAAATCATGATAACTGGAGCTAAATTCACACATACACACACACACACACACACACACACACATCAATGTCAAATCTGTTACAAATGAATCATTTATTTTCTCTTTAGTATATTTTTTTGGCTGGGTTGGTATCTTATCTCTGTAAATATGAGTTATATGATACTTTTTTGAAGTTGAAAGGCTACTCTATTATACCAAAATTAGGCAATTAGATAAATGCTTGTATGTAAGAGACATCAGGATAATTGATTGTTCTTGATTTTGCTGCTTCATTCTGGTTCTGTGATTGTTTTCTAATTTAATTAGACCTGACCAGAACTCCCTTTTGTGTTTCTTTAGGATGTTAATCAGAGGTTTCAAATGCACTCGCCTTTAATTTGGAGGCTATCTCTAGAAAAAGAATTGGAGGTTTGTGTGGTTGTAAATCCCTTGTTGAGCATTTACATAGGACAGTTCCCATGTCATTTAATTTGATTACTATCTTATGTATCTTGCACTTTTGGTAATTTAGTTCTTTCTCTTGCAGAGTAGGATGGCACATTTTTTTGCTTTTTCTTTTTGATAATTAAATAAATATCTATGGAAAAGGAAATGAAAAACCCAAAATATAAAGATATCCACAAAAAGAGCAAAAGGAACTCAGTTTGAAGCCTCAAAAGCACACGCACACGCACACGCACACCCCCCCCCTCCCACACACACTAAAGACTTTGATTCGAAGAACCCACAGGTAGACAATCTTCACTATAACACCTTCAAAGCCTGAAATACCTGGACTTAACAGCTCTCAACTGCCCTAGAGTCAGTTCTGGAAGTCCTAGTTTGCATCGTCATACGCTTTTCAAGGTCCACTTTGAATACAACCCCTTTCATCCCCAATCCTCTCATATCGCCAACACATTCATCAACAATTAGAATATCATCCAAAATCTGGTGATTTTTAACAAATGCTCATTAAGATGGGAGATAGCAAGATTGATGGTGTCTTATTCTTTTAGAGAGGACCTTTGCGATGATCTTGTACATTCTATACTTAATTACTAGGCTTTTTGGTTTGAAATCCTTGGTTTCGATCGATCCTTGATTCCTCTTGGGAATGAGAGAAATAAATGTGGTGTTCATGCTTTTATTGATCACCTTTCTACAAAAACTAATTAAAAACGTGACTTAGACTCATAGCATTCTTGATGAAAGTCCACTGAGAAGGCATCTGGGGCCTGGAGCTTTATCTCTCCCTATATGAAAAGTAGCCACTTAAGGCATCCATTAGACAAAGAACCATATAGGTTTTCAAAATACTGAATCAATGATCTATTGATCTTCGGTTCCTCTATGCTAACACAAAACACTCACTGTCTGATTTTTCCTTCTCACATTGCTAGTCTTTGGAAAAACCCTAGGGTTGATGTTAGCATCCGTACAGTCGACCTGTAGGGTTGTTTCTTCAGATGATCTTGGTACAACATGATTTATAAAGTTTTTTATTTTATTTTTCCCACATTCCGCTGCTATGGATTTGGTTCCCCAACCTTGTGAACACTGACACTGGATTTGGAGTAGCATTGAAGCGTCAATGAGAAAAATCATCTGGTATGTTTAATGCCCAACCAAGATATTTGTGATTCCTTAATCTTTTCTATGAAAAACACTGTAGTGGACTCTAATTGGGTGAATTGAGTTCGTACAACTTCTGAGGGTATTCTTATGTGCTGTTACGACAATTTTTTTTTTTGGGTTGTGTTGTCCCAATAGCTGGTTGCGCAACAAAACACCACGACTGGCTCTGCTATTTATGATTGTGCTTGTCATTCTGCTATTTGATGCTGATTTCCATTTAGTATTGGTTTGTAGTGCTGTTTTTTTTGTCTTTGAAGTATTTATTGGATGTGTTTCCAAGTTTAGTATATCATCAAATTATGGTCTGGCCTCGTTATCATGATGAATGTGCGGTTGTTGATGTCTGATTTGTTGAGATCGTTTTTTTTTTTTTCAGCAGTAGAATGTGAATTTAATTTGGATTGGTCTTTGTAGTGGACTGGTGAGAGTCCTTGTGTTTGTGTTTGGATTACTGTGAGTCCCTGTGCTTGTGGTGGGGTTAGATTGCATTTTACTCTGATCCCTATCATTTTTTTTGTAACCGTGAGAATTGGTGGATTACATTATGTCAGAAGTCAGTGAAGTCTCCTCTACACCCACTGGAAGTGTTGGTGGTGTTGCCAATCAAGTGCCTAATTCCTTTATAACCATCAGTTTGATGGGAGTAACTGTCTTCCTTGGTTCCATTTTGATTAGTTATTTATCACTTGTAAAGGAAAGCTGGATATTTGACGGATGATACTAAGGTTCCTGATCTGAAGGCAGCCACTTATCCCAAGGGGTAGGCTGAAAATGCCATAGTTATGTTGTGGCTATTTCATTCCATGCAACTTGAGATTGCAAACACGTATATGTATCTTCCCACTACTAAGGATATATAGGACTTTGTCATTCAGACTTATTCTAAGAAAGGGAACAAGGCTCGAATGTATGATCTTTGTCAGAAAGTTTCTCAACTTAGAAATGGTGATAAACCCCTCTCTTCTTACTACTTTACCCTTAGGGGTTTATGGAAAGAAACAGATTATTACAAAACATATCGTGCCAAATGTTTTGAAGATATTGTGTCGTAAAGTAGAAAGGTTGAGGAGAATCACGTTTTTGTATTTTAGCGGGACTGAATTCTTAGTATAATAATGTTTAGGTGAAAATTCTTGGGGAGGATCCCATCCCTCTTTAAAATAAATGCATTCTTATGTACAAGAAGAAGAAGATCATAGCCATGCTAAGTTGACTGTTGAGTCCATTTCCAGTTAAAAAATCAACACTTATTTGTTCCTCTCAATGTGATGGCAGTAGGAGTGGCTTATTAGGAGATGATAGGGATAAGCTCAAATGTGAGTATTGTGGTTGGTTCAGGAATACTAAGGATGCTTGCTGGGATCTACATGAGCACCCGCACCCACAGGAATTCCAGGGGTCACCTACCACAGTGAGGGTCTTTCTCCGGAGGAGGGCGTGAAGGATCTCGTTTCAGTAGTAGATTGTAGACCTAGTGCTAGTTTTGTTGTTACTTCTCCATTAGAGCCCATCCAATCTTCTACTTTTGTTACCTTTTCTCTAGATGAGGTTGAAGCCATGCGACATTTTATGTCCAGTTTTGATATTTCTACTTCCACTCCTACATCATCCTTTGCCCAGTTAGATATATTAGCTTTTGCATTCAATGCTAGTGTTTTAGCCCTTATCACTCTTGAATCTTCGATTTAGAGGCTTCTAATCATATAACGGTATGTCATCATTTTTTTTCCTTTCTATTCCATTTATTCTAGGAAGGATAAGGTTTGCATAGTAGATGAATGTTGTTTTTCTGTTGTGGGTAAAAGTTGTATTTCTGTTATTTCCACCTTCCCCTTGTCCTTTGTTCCTCATATTCCTAAATTTACATTAAATTTATTGTTAGTCATCTTACAAAATCTTTGAATTGTAGTGTGACATTTTTTCCCATGCATTGTGTGATTCAAGACTTGGAGACGAAGATGATGATTGGTAAGGGGGTATGAGGACAATGACTTATACTTGATGTTCCCTCACACTGCTTTGTTGATGCGACAATTTTTAGTTTCTTGAATAAAGGACAACAACTTTTGCTAGCATTAATTGTCCTAGTGGCACAACCATTTAGGCCATCTTTCTATTTCCCTTTTTAAAAAAAAGCTAACTCCTTAGTTGTTATTTGCTTCTGCTATTATTTTTCGTTGTGAATCATACGAATATGCTAAACATTGTTGTGCATCTTATCCAATAAGTTACAATAAAAGTGCTTTTATTTTTGTTATTGTTCATTCTGATATGTAGGGTCCAACCCTTATTGTTTCTTTGTCTAGGTTTAACTGCTTTGTTACCTTTGTTGATGATTTTTCTTGGGTTTCTTGGGTTTATTTGCTAAAATCTAAAAGTGAAGTGTTTTATACTTTTATCTCCTTTAAAAAAATGTTAGAAACTCTGTTTGAAAAAGAATTGAATCATTCACTTTGATAATGGTAAGGAGTATATGTCTACCACATTTTACCTTGATTAATTGGGGGGGGGGGATTTGTCCAAGCACTCCAGACTAAAATGGAGTGGTTAAATGCAAAAATATACCTACTTGAGGTTTCTCGTGCCTTACTCTTCACCATGAATGTTCGAAAAACTTTTTGTTCTAATGCATTACAAACTACTTCTTTTCTTATCAATAGGATGATTGAAGTTCTTGATTTTAAGACAATGATATTCTTTCTCAAAAGTTTTTGGGTGCATTTGTTATGTTCATGTTGATAAATCCCATCATCCTAAATTTAATCCTTAGTCTCTCAAGTGTATTTTTTTTTTTTATGCTTCTAGTCAGAAGGGTTATAAGTGTTATCACCCTCATACTAGGCAATGGTTTGTTTCCATGGATGTTACATTTTATGAGACTTTCATTTTTTTTTTCTGCATCCAAGTCTTCTATTCAAGGGGAGCACTCAAAGCTGGGCCTCCCCATTTCTCCACTTTCAATTCCTTCTTTCTGTTTTGATTCAAGTACTTGTACTCATAGTGATTGTGAGGGGGAGCAAGCACTTAAGGTGTAATCTAGAAGTTAGAAAAAAACTATAATATAGGATCCTCTTGTACTCCACCAAGATGCCTCTTTTGATCCTCCTGATCTAGGTAACTCTTCTTTATTACCTACTTCTGTTGATGATACTGATCTCCCTATTGCTACTAGGAATGGTGTTAGATCGTATGTCAAATATCCTTTTGCTAACTATGTCTATTATCAACCTTTGTTCTCTTCTTATTGTTGCTTTGCACTTAGTTTGACCTTTTTTTGTTCCTTGCAGTGTTGTAGAGGCTTTGTCTCAATCTAGTGGAAGTCAACCATGCAAGGAAATACAGGTTCTAGAGAAGAATGGTACTTGGGGTATTGTTGATCTTCCTCGAGATATGGTTCTTGTTGGTTTTGAGTGGGTGTATACTGTCAAGTTGATATCCGAGGGACTATAGATCGATGTAAAACTTGTTTGGTTGCCAAAGGTTGTACTCAGAGAGTGGATTGTATACGCTCCTCTTATTGTTTTCTCCACTCAGCACCCCGGAGGGCACAACAGCAACGACAA
>JAOXJP010258608.1:0-21256 GCA_025762735.1 Platanus orientalis | reverse complement strand
TCTTTAGATTTAGTTGCACCCAAATTCTAGGAAAAATGATTTTACTTACCCCTTGCTGGATGAAGAGTAGAGCCCTTGCATCTATCTGCTTATTTTGCTTGTATTCCTTTTGCTTTGTTGTTGTCCAGGTTGACAAGACTTCCGAACTTGAAGGTTCTTCATAGCCTTCGTCAATTAAATCCCATAAATCTTATGAGATGAAGAGTGTCTTCAATTGAATGCTCCAAAAGTCATAGTTCTCGCCGTTGAAGATGGGAACCATATTTTGGGCGTAATTGAAAGTGGTTCACTGGAATTTGTTGCCATGGGTATGATTCAGGTTTATTGGAAGATGAATTTCAAGACAAAAGACTGGCTCTGATACCAAAACTGTTGGGCATGGAAGCAAGTAATGGGCAATTTGGAGAAAACAAATATTATTTTATTTCTCAGAGTGCACAGGTACATAACATAGGCTTGCATTTGCTTATATTACTACCTTAACCATACAACTACATTCATATATATAGACTTATTTGGGCGGTGCTTAAACCAACAAGCTGAGCTTTACAGCTGGAAAGTGTTGGCAGCAGTTTTCTTCAATTTCTTCAATATGAAGTAATCACCTTAAGCCTCCATTTTTTACTTCTTCAATTTTTTACATTGAAGTAACTTCCTTATGAGTTACAAATTATATAATTATTTTAACAGAGAAGGCATGCAAATACTATTTTCTACGCAATATTGCAAAGTGTCATTTGCATGAAAAAATGTGATGACACCTAATATATCGCTTTTATGTCACATAATAGCATAGGAAGTGCCATGTGACCCGAGGATATTCTCCGCGTAATCTCGAGTCCGGATATAGAGAAATTGGTCTTCTACTCCTCTCAACAAAAATTGTTGAAAAACCAATCCCATCATGACACATAATATATTTGATAAATATTTTTAATTAACCTAATTACCCACTGATTAGGATCAAAGAAGGATGTTCACGTTCCTGTTCAGTGCGGCTTGGATTTTATACGCCAACCCCTAACCTCCACTGATGGTCAAGCGGGCGAGAACATCAACGTCGAAAGTGATTTTCACTTTTTGGGGCGTGCGTAAATCACTTTTAATGCTAATGTGGTCACCCCTTAACCTCGGTGTTTTCGACCATTGAGCGTAGAAAAGCCTCGCCATGTTTAGTGGAGTGGGTAGCTAGTGATGGTGCATGGAATATGCTCCTCAGATGATCGCACCTAACTAGACCTCTGGGCTAACTAGGGGTGTACATGGGCCGGGCTCGAGCCGGGCTGGACTAAGACCAAGGCTCAGCCCGCTATAGTAATTTCGGGCTCAGGTCCAAACGTTTTTAGAAACTTTAGGCCTAAGTCTGGCCCAAATTATTTTATCGGGCCGGGCTCAGGCCGACCCACAACCCATAAATTTTTCAAAAAAAAAACTACATTTGATAAGAATTGAACTCCTGACTTCCTCTATAATAAACTCTTTAACAAACTAAACTATTGATGCAAACTTGTTAGTTTCATACATACATATACATATATGCCAAGCTAGTCTCCTATACTGGTCCGACCAAGTAAACCGACCCTATTAGTTAGGATAATTAATAATATTTATCAAAAATATTATGTGCAATGTTGTGATTGGTTTTCAATAGATCCTTACTCATGCTTTTAATGTTTGAGTTGACACATTCAAAATTTATATATGAACATGCACCACAATTTGAAGCACTGCTCGTGTTGAAGACTTGCAATGAGTAAGTTGCTCAACCTTGAGGATTTGGAATAACCCCTTAAAGAACACCTAAGGTCTGCCTGCATCATGGGAAAACATATGATCAATGCCAAAAAGTGATAATCACCTCCCAAAAAGTGTAAATTTCTTTTCCAACACTGATGTATCCACCCCTGATGCACCTTAGGCGCTTTTTTAAGGGGTTGCACCAAATCTCAACTGGTTGCTCAGGGGTGAGACCACATATTGCATGATAATGAACTTAGATAAATATATTATAAAATTGAAAAATGGTGAAATGGAAAATTGGTTTATGTGTGTTGTAAATGTTTATAATCGTGTATGTATATATAAATACATCACAAAGAATTAAAATTTGAAATACCTGTAACTATAAAAATGTATGGAGTGATCATGATTGACCATACCCAAAACAAAGTATCCCATAGGGAAATGACTCTTGAAAAAATAAATTACTTGAGAAATAGTGATGGTTGAGAAGTATTACAACTCTTCATGAAGAGTCCTCTTAGAATATGCAACTCTTAGAGAATAGTAGTGTTGGTTTTTCAACCAACAACGTTATACATTCTTTCTCTCATGAAAAGTTGTGTACTTAAAAAAATAATTGTATTGGTTTGTCAATCAACACAACGCTACATTTATGAGTGTCACATATACCAAGAGTTACCTAGATATGAGTGTGTTTTCCCTCACACCCTTTGGATAAGTATAAATAGATGAGGGGTATGACCATATCCCACATAAAATTAGATTAAAGATCTTTCATAATTTTTTCTCATCTCATTCTTATATTAAACTCTTATATACTTGTCCAAAGATGTGTGAGTGATACCTGACCTCACAATACCTGATCACAACCTTATATAGAAACAGTTTGTTTAAACCAAACCCATTAAAACAATTGTTAAAGGCATAGGGCAACCCGTTCTTATTCTTATCTTATTGGTTGATGATCTTTGTAGGACCGACAGTAACTGCTCTATAAAATAAGTTGTAACTGATAATCAAGTTGGAAGAACTTGAATTTAAAATAGTTGTAATTGCTCAATGAGATAAGTTGTAACTGATCATTGAGTTGACAAAATTTAAATTTGTATATGATCCACGAAACAAGTTGTAACAGTTGGCTGAGGTAAGTTGTAACGAATGAATTCAATATGAGTTTAAATTGAAAACTCTAATACTCCCCCTCAAGTTGGCGCATGGAGGTCTATAATACCCAACTTGCTGAGTAAGGTGTGAAACTGGTCACGACCTAAAGATTTTGTGAAGATGTCAACAAGTTGATAGTGGGAGGGAACATCAATAGTAGAGATAATTTTGGAGCATAGTTTCTCATGAACAAGATGACAATCAATCTCAATGTGTTTTGTGTGTTCATGAAAAACTGGATTTTCAACAATGAGGAGAGCCACTTAATTATCGCAGTAGAGTTGCATTGGTTGTGGATGAAAGACACCAAGATCTTGGAAAAAACACTTTGAACCAAACAAGTTCACAAGTAGTGGAAGTCATTGCGCGAGATTCAGCTTTAGCAAAGGAATGAGACATAGTAGTTTGTTTATTGATCTTCCATGAAATAGGACTAGTACCAAGCATTCTGAAGTAGCCAGTAATTGAGTAGAATCTGAAAAGTCATAAATTTAGAAATAACAAGAAAAATGCCTCAACTAGGTAATGATTTAAGATATTTGAGTACTCAGACAACAACATCATAGTGAGGTTGATGGGATTGATGTATACATTGGCTCAAGAATAATTGAGGCATTATCATTGCCTATCAGAACGATGTCGTTGACATAAACAAGGACAAGGGTGAATGACTAGCCATTTAATTGGATGAACAAGGAGTGATCAACTTGAGATTGACGGAACCCAACAAGTCTAAGGACAGATAAAAACTCGGAGAACCAATTGTGAGATGGTTGCTTAAGTCCATACAATGATTAATTGAGGTGATAAACAAGTGTCTTCCACTTTTTAGCAAATCTAGACAGAATTTCCATGTAGACTTCTTCATCTAAATCCCCATGGAGGAGGCATTATGAACATCAAATTGATGTAAAGAATAGTTACGGGCTACAACAATTGCCAGGAGACAACGAACAATAACAAGCTTTGTCACAAGTGCAAGTGTGGCATGATAATTAAGACTTTCAATTTGAATCCCTTGGTAACAAGTCAAGCTTTGAAGCATTTAGTAGAGCCATCAGCATGAATTTTTATTTTATAAACCCATTTATAAAAAATAGAATTTCTTATCGAATGATAAGGGTTGAAGTGTCCAAGTCTTATTATCTTCTAATGTCTTAATTTAGCCGCCATGGCGTCATCCCAATGAGTGTGTTGCATGACCTAAGAAAAAGTAGTGGGTTCATCAAGCTGATATGTGATAAAGAGAAAAATCAACTGTTTGGGAATAAAACGATCATAAGAAATTAAGCAAGAAAGTGAATGAACACTACTTCCAAAGGATTGATTGGAGGGTGAAGACATTATTGAAGCTCTTAGTAGAGGAGGGCAGATATAGTCCTTCAAGTAAGATGGATTGGAAATGGTTCTTTGTAAATGTATAGAGGTAGAAGGGTGTTTGGATAATGGGTGTTAAATAGGGGTGTCAATGAGCCAAGCTGATTCAGACTTTGTTCATCTCAACTCAGGCTCGTTATGCAAGAGTCGGGCTCGAACTAGTCTCAAGCTCAGCACAAGCTTGATAATCGAGCTTGGCTCAAGCACGGTTAGGCTCGTCAAGGCCAATATCTTAAAAATAAATAAAAATGTGTCCCATTCAAAAAAATGGCGCTCAAAAAGATTCACCAATTCACAACAATGAAATATATATATGTATATTAAAAGTATTAATAAACATACACACCCGTTGTGAACTGTGACCGATGTCACTGGTCAGTGTTCGTTTATGCTCCAAAAAGTTGATTTGACCTTCAAAAAAAATTTTGACAACTTTTTCTTTAATAAGCAAACGTTAATGGTTACTTTATTAGCTGGTGAAGATGGGTTACGAACCCAGGTCTGTGATATGACACCCACAGACTTTAGTGTTAAGTTAGCATCTTCAGCAAGTATTCGTTAACTTTATAAAATTGTGCTTATAATCAATTTTATAAAATAACATGTAATAATAGTGATTTTTTTTTATATAATAAAAGTGATTTGACATTGACCGTATAGCATGACAAGTGATATAAAAAAATATATATATACACACAAGTAAACTTTAATGAGCTGATAAAAGTGTAGTCAGTTTGAGGCTCAAGCTCTCGTACACAGCTTTAAGGTGAATTCAATTGGATCAGGATCGGAGGGTGATGGTTTAGTGACAGAAATGGGATTGGTGTTTGGACTTTCGGTCATAAATATAGTAACAGATGGGTTTTGTGATGTGTGTGAGTCACGAGAAGAAAAGATTTAGGAATTATATAGGATAGAACAGTGGGGTTATTTGAATGTGAGGATGAAAGGTTTCGAAAATGAAATTTGTCCAAGAAATATGTAACATTATTGGAAGTGAAAATTCATTTCATTGTGAGGAGTCATAAACACGACATGCTTTTTGTCCAAACAAGTATATAATAAAGTTACATTTTGATACACAGTGTGAGAGTAGTGAAGAGTTTGTGCATGACAAAGGCATCCAAAGACACAAAGGTGATCATATGTAAAAAGTTAGTAGTGAAGAGTTTGTGCATGACAAAGGCATCCAAAGACACAAAGGTGATCATATGTAAAAAGTTATTTGAAAAGTAGTTCATGAGGTGACTTGTTATTCAAGGTAGGAGTAGGAATCCGATCGATCAAAGTAGGTTGCTATCAGAATGCAATCTCCCCAAAACAAGATAAGAATGTGGGCTTTGAAGCACAGAAACCATGCAGCATTAAGAAGATATTGATGTTTTCATTCTATTATTCCATTTTGTTAGGGGTTTCGACACAAGTTCACTCATGAATAATACCATTGTCAATGCGTATAGATGAATGAGCATAAAAATTAAGTTTCAATTATGTGGCAAAAATGATTAAGAAAGGTATTAGTTTCAGATTTGAAGCACATTAAGTAAACCCAAATATTGCAAAAATAATCATTGATAAAATAAAAAAATAATGGACACCAATTTGTGAAAATGTTGGATATCCTCCCCAAATATCACAATGGATTCGATTAAAAACTTCATTACTTTTGTGACAACTTGAAAGAAAAGGACGATGAAGTTGTTTAGCTCATTCACAAAAATCACAATAAGAGTTATAATTAAAAACATTTCTAGAAGTAGAAGCTATTTTATTTAAAGGAGTAACTAAAGGATGACCAAAACATTGGTGCCAGAGATTAGTATCGACGGGCCTAGTTGTATTCATAGCAAAAGGTGGTGGCAACAAGGAAGGGTTGTAGTGGTAGAGCCCATCACGAACTTCACCCATTCCAATCAGTTTCCACGATGACAAGTCTTTTCAACACGAAAAGAAGGGGAAAAATATAGTAATATAGTTCACTTCGAGTCAGTTTGCTAATAGACAGAAGATTAAATTGAAAATTAAAAACACATGAAACATCAATTAAAGATAAGTTTGATGATAATTTGACTGAACCAATGAAATGAGAACATTACATGAGGGAAGCTTGATGGGATTAGCACGAGGAGTTGGTCAAGAAATGGTGAAATATGGCAAAGAAATGGTGAAATATGGCAAGTGGGCATCATATGATCAGATGCACCATTGTCAATTATCCATGTGGATGAAGTTGAGGAAGCTGTGGAGTTACAATAAGGGGATGAGATTTTACCAGCAAGATTAGTCATTGGAGTATTATTGAATGACAACAGCTTGGTTAATTGGCGATATTGCTCAGTACAAAGTTTTGGAATAGGATTGAATGACCCATATAGCTCGACTTGAGAGATATATTCACTACTTGACATAGTAACAAACTAGATAGAAACAAGATGCATGATTTTGTTGCAGAGAATGATAATGACAGAATGATAGACTTCGATAAGTCAAAGATTAACAGAAAAAGAAAAGCTCTAATACCATGACAAAATTGAAAATTTGTGAAATGTAAAATTGATTTCTATGTTTTGTAAATGCTTACATTCGTGTATGTATGTATATATAATATATGAAAAATAATTTAAATTTGATATAATTATAACCACTCCATAACATAAATTGTAACTAATCGTCAAATTGGCACAATTTCAATCTGAAATAGTTGTAACCACTCCTTAAGTTGTAACTGATCATCGAATTGGCAAAATTTGAAATGATAATGGATCATGAAGCAAATTGTAATGGCTATCTAAGGGAAGTTAAAACAAATGAATTCAAAATGGGTCTGAATTCAAAACTCTAGTAGTATCGATCATCTAAATTATGAAATTCAATTTGGCTAAACCTGCTACTCATCCCAGGCGAGTTGCAAGGCTTAAGTCTTCTTCTTCTTCTTCTTCTTTGTTTGTAAGGTCAAAACAAGTCATTCAAGTAAACCAAGTATCACTTTAAAATGTCTACCCAAAATTTTCATATTCTGCAATGCTTACTTGATAGATAAAGACCTCAACATTTGTAATCATTAAAAGTTCACATTCAAAGACATGCATTCTCCTTGAACGACAGACAAACCACACCATGAAAAGCTGGAATCCACTAGTCTCTTTGGAACAACTATATAACTTATTTTGAGGAACATTTTGGTGAAATCTGCAGAGGTGAAAATCACAGGATGTTCATTCTGCTTGGAATCCTAATGCCTGCCCTCTTCAGAAGTTCACTAGAAGCTTTCTTTGCCATTGAAATAATTTCCCCCTGTTCAAAACAGTTCGTAATAAGGTGAACCATCCATAGTTAGCATGAAAATCAAAACAACAATTGTTGTAACATTGCAACTTAGGGTTGTCTTGAAAGGAAAAAAAAATCAGCATAAAATTTTCTAAGGCTCTGTAGCAGAGTTAACATTTATGGAGATTGAAGAAATGCAGTACATTTCAATAGATATTCTGTTAGCACAGCAGAAACAACCCTAATATCCCATGTGATAGGCTATAGGTCTAAACCACGAAGAGATCCATTCCTCACTATATGAGAAAAATAAAAGATGTACAAAGCTCTCTTACTCAAGTTCTCACCCTATAACCCAAATTCTTAACCCTGTTACACCCTTCTCCTTCAATTCTCTCAACCATCTGAAAAAACCCTTCTCTCTTTTTCTCCCTTGAAGAAAACCCCATTGTCTTTATTTCATTCGAGAAGAAAACCTTAAGAGAAAACTAGCTAACAAACCAACATACCAACATCTTTTGAGATTCTCTCTGACATAGAGAGCATCTCACATTCTCAACTTCTTAAAAGAAAAGACTTCTACTTTAAAAGCTTTAATCTCATCCATTGGATTGCTCACCAATCGAACGGTTGAGATACAAGTCAAACCCAACACATTCCTTTTAACTTGATCCATACTCAAACAAAACAAGAGCACTCACAAACATCTACGTCTTTGCAGTAGAATAATCATACAGGTCAGCTTACACCATCTCATCATCATTGACCCAACTCGGAAGAAGTCCTTTAGTAATATACAATCAAGGTTCAGCTCCAGCCTACCTACAAGGTGGGGAGTCTTCCATGTTTAGATTAAGATATATATATATAGACACACACCATTTTTGGATTTTCTGAATATCATCATAGTGTAGCCATACACAACTCGAACAATAGTACAAAAATCTAAAAAAGTAATTCATGTACTCAAGCAAGACCTAGAGTGTGCTTTGCCTAGTTATGAATGTTGACTGAGAAGTAACCCAATCAGTTCTGAATTCGTCACTATTTCTGGAAACCTCTAAAGAAAAAACAGTTGTTTCATGTCTATATGATAATGATTTTACCAACAAAACCAGAGATGCTAATTTATTGATTAACCCCTCAAAGGAAACAATATTGATTCACCAAAGGCACTTGAAAGGCATGTAAACCTCAAAGGTCCAAGGACTCATGTATTCTTGATTAGTGACTATTGAGAATGTCAAATTAAACATGCACATGATCAAGTAGTTAGGCATAGCATGCTAGCTCACAAGCTCAATTAGTTTCCCATAAACAAAACATGACGTTAATGCGACTGAAGGAGTTCCAACCACTTACAATTGAGATTTAAACTAACTTACAGATGCTTGGCCTGACAACTTTTCTGAAGCCCAAGATGTATTGCATGTCAAGCCTGACATATTTCAATGGGTTTCCCAAGTCCCAAGAACTTATCAAGTATAACCAGGTAGAAACTTCACTTGATCAAAAAGTTCAGAATAAACTATTGCAGTTTTTTCACAAAAGAATTTAATCCATTCGAAACGTAAAAACTGAAAAGCATAAAACTTGGATAAATAAAATAAAAAGTGGCTAATCTCACTGCCAAAGCGGGTGCTCGGAATACTGCAGTAAAATTTTAAAGGGTTGTGTTAAGAACTTTCTTCATAATTTCCATACATTTTTGCAGTTTCTGGTTTCTGGCATGTGTCATTTTCCCCTCATTTTCATTTTTCCATGTGGTGTTTAAGTACTATCAACCATTATTTTGTTTGATGTAAGGACCTTAACAACTAAAAAGAATCATGTGGTATTCTCTGACTTAATTTTGTTATTCATGTACTTACAATCCAATATAGGCATCCTTTATCATTGTTCTGATGCTATGAATAATTCACAGCTATTCACTACAAGTTACACTCCATATAAACCGATTATAGTCTTGGTCAACATTTTGAGGTATCTGTCACTGCAGAAATGGTTAAGTATCATAATTTAAAGGAGATTGCAAAGGCTGCACCTAGAAAGCTGGAAGCTCCCAAGCCTTAGATGTCAAGCATGCTTTTCACTAAAGAAAATATCAAATCCAAAATGTAGTAGATTTCTCAGTCTTAAGGCACACCAGTGAGCTTTGACAGATGAATCAAAAGAAGTGGCAGTTTGGCATAGCTAAGTCAAAGAATAGAAACTATTTTGGGAGCAACAAATAACTTTTCAAAGACAGTAGAAGGTCTATAAAGTTGGAAGTCAGAAGCATAGAAATCTACCGGTATTCATTGATGAAGCTCTTCAAGACTACCTATATTTATTTGCAGATTGATTTCCCAGATGAAAATAAGCTTTCGTAGAATACCTCATTTATATTCAAGATCTTTTGATCCTTCATAATCCACTGACCATTGCACATGACAGAGTCAATATTTTCAGTTCGCATGCAATAAACAAGGCTGGAAATGCTGCAGATTACAACATTCTGTAATCACCCATCTAGTAAAATAGCAATGTACAAACTAAATAAGCAACAATATATTATTATGATCCACCTAAAAGGAATATTACACTAGGCTTAAAAACCAAACAAGAATGAATGGTCTATAATCAAGACTCATGGATAGTACACATTCAACCTTGTAACTTCTGTAGTCCTGCTTATGAAGTAAAAAGATGCATACATTGATGAAATCTTGTATTAATTTATAGTGGCCTGGAAAGTATTAAAGTAAAATATGCATGCATTTGACACTTGCAATTTTGTCGTTGATTGAGATTGACGTATTGCTGTCATTCTTATCAAAGCTTGATTCAGTTGATTGTGGTAAATGTGAAGAAATTAGAACTACCAGGTAACAGCCAGACTTGCATCTTGGTATTTAAGAAGTAATACATGTATACATAATATGAGCAGATTAACAATTTACTATAGGTCCTGATATATGATGCTTATAAAATCATAGTAAACCTAAATGCCCAATATAATTCATATAAGAGTTAGGATTTCCAATTATGCAATGCTCTTTTTTGAGGTAAATCCAAGCATGCATTGGTGGGGTGGTCCTTCGTTTAATTCATGCAAATACATAGTTTATTTCTGGTTTGAATCCCTTTCAGTTCAATCATTTGGTTGATTATTTCTGGTTTGAATCCCTTTCTGTTCAATCATTTGGTTGATTTAGGGTATCGTGTTGACAGTGTTCTGCTTTATGCCCAGTCATCATGACTCTCATATTAACTTTTTCATCTGAACACTTCTAGTCCGTTCTCTGCCAGATTTTTTGGCACTTGGACACTCTTCAAAATCCCTCAGCATGTACCAAAAGTATCATTCTGGCATGGTTGGTAAGTGTTGTAGCATCACATAACTTGAAGCTGCAAGAATCTGACTCTCCGTTTCCCACAAAGTTTCTGTTCAATATAAATTTATCCTTCTTAAATTTTTTGCATTAAGCCAATTGATATTTGACTAAAATGACAGTGCTTTTTTTTCCTTCATTCATAAATTAATGAATTAATTATTACCATAAGGAAGAGTTCAATTGAGATGATCTGGCCATGTGCAACAGAGGCATCATTGGGAAGGAGCACATTAGTGCAGGTCAAAAACTCTAAATAGGGAAGGGGAAGGCCAAAAGAGTGTGGCTTGTAGTAAAAAAGGATTTAAAGGAGTATCAACAATAGTGATATGACCCTAGGTAGACTGGAGTATGAAACAAGAATCATGTAGCCAACCCCAAATAATTGAGACAAAACTGAGATGATGGTGTTAATGGTTGTGGTGGTGGTGGCTTATAATGAGAGTGTCAAACCGAATTCTGAAGGCATTGTGTGAGAAGCCTTTTGTCATTTATTGGGACTTTGGCACCATGGCAGGTGTCCATGTAACAAACATTTTATCTTCTGTTACAAAGGAAGAGTGGTTTTTATTTTTTATTTTATTTTTGGGTTGATAGTTATCATATTCAAGTTCTGCGTTACAATGTTACTGTTACTTGGAACATTCCAGGACAAGATGCATAAAGAAGGATGTACTGGGAATGAACAAGAGACCCAGCAAAACAGTAATGTCATGGTCCCCTGCTACCATGGAGCTTCCACCATGACCTAGGGCTATGAATAGAGAAAGAGTACCTTAACCAGCTTAGCCAGGCAAAGTAAAAGAACCAATAAACTGGTGAGAAAATTGAACATAGCGAGCCAAATTAAGGTCCAAATGTTTGAATGTCCAAAATTGATGCAGACATTGTCAAGAGGCCCTTGTCCGTGCCACCACACAAGAGAGCAAGGTTCAAGACTTGTGTAATGTGTGGGTTAATTAGGATATTTGAAGGATTGGGGTACAATTGTAATAAGGCCTTTAGTGTCATGGGTAATTCGGGTTTTTTAGGTAATGGGTATTTTTGTAATAAGGCAAAATAGCCAAGGTTAAAATACAGTTTTTAGGACTGGTCGACAGCCTAAATTTTCTTGTCTTTTATTGGGCTATAAAGTCAATAAGTGGGGCCTACAAAAGGCTTTATTGACAGCTCCTTAGTAGGGAGATTTTTGGTAGTTTATTTTTTAGAAAGTCATATAATTAAGTAGTTTTAGTTGTTAGGAAAGTCTTAGGCCTCAAGTTTACGACTTTCTGTTTTAGTTCCTTGCTATTTTCCAGTGTTTGTGGGCCTATATATAGGAATACACGTTTTTTGTAATCAGTAGACATGGATTATGAATTTTGAAATTGGGTTTTGTTCCCTCCCTTCTCTCTTCCCATGGTGTAGCCGTGTGGATCCTCTATAGAGTATCCATAGTCTTCTTCTTCCTCTCTTCTTCTTCTCCTACTTTCCTGTACTTGATTCTTCATCTATCTTATTCACTCTTTTCTTCTCATTCCCCTTATTATTCTTCTACCTCCAATACCACTTGCTGCTGCTATTAAGACATCACCAAGCTAAAATTAAAGTTGCTGACAGTCCCAGAATACTGTTAAAGCATCTAGGCTAATCTTCTAAAGTTCTATTCCAATAGCCCATCTTAAAAACAAGGTAATCTCAGTTTGTTCTATCAAGTTTTCTCTTATATCAAGTACGCTCTTAATTCTTAAAACTCCTCATGAATACCACTGAAATTGCCCCTCCTAAAACCATTGCTTTCCTCTTCTTCTTTTATGGATTTCTTCCTCAACCTAACACTCATCTAATTCCACAAACTCCTTTCGAATTCCCCATTTTTGCTGCTAAGTGTTCGCCCTTGAAATACATTCTGCTTTAGGTTATCTTCGTCAAGTGTTACTGCAGACTGTTATTTCATGTGTCTTATATACTTTTACTCATCAGAATTACTAGAAATTTTGCATGGAGATCACTTATACACATACCTGACCAACTGTAAAATTTCATAAAGTTCTGACGCATATGTAGGGGTATTTTCGCAATTCTACCATTCTACCCAGAAATCCCAGAAACCTTAAAACAGCAATTCTTTTCTAGTTTTCTCCTTCGATTCTTCCTCTATTCCTTCTGATTTCTTCTACTGTGATTCAATGCTTTTTTTCCTAAAGTTATTCTAAACTTAGGTTACTTGGGTGTTTTCATAATTTTTCCTACATAATTTAATTTTGTCCTAGCTTCCACTTTATTATTTTGGGCCCATAATCGCAGGATACAACAGCTATAGTCTACCCTACATTAATATTGTATCAGTGCTTATCTATCCTGCATAAAAAATATTCTGCAATCTAGTAACAAAGTTGCAAACAATATTTGGAGAAGCATAACTGAATTGTGGTCTAAGTCACATCTTAATGCAAATAGTTACTAATTAAATATGCTAGAATGTGATCTAGACACAAAACTGAAAACTTATAAAAATCTTAATATGAAAACAGGCCAGAATTATCCAATGGCAAGTCAATACTAGAAGATCATTACAACATACATCTTACATGAGTACATCAGCACACAGCTATTAGATCAAGGTCAATAAGATCAATTTACCCAACTATGAAGGTCAAACACTTATAAGAAATATAAAAAATGCATAAATATACTGCACGTTATTTCTTCCATAGATGGGTTCATACCAATCATGTATAGGAACCATAGACCAAGAGAAAGGATTTACAATGATCAAGTCACCCTGCCAAGAAAAAAGAAACCCAAGTATCATCAGTCTCAATTGTTCTAGCAGTGTTGATAGTTACATATATGTAATATGTATACATGTTGAAAGCTAAATATATTCTGTATTAGGGGGATTTCTGTAATAATAATCATTAGGGTGGTATATTTACCACCTTGTTAGAGAATTTCAGAGCTTAAGTTAGTAGTATGTTAAATGGTACATCACCCTTTTTCACTTATCTTTCTTCTAGCTAACAAAACTTATTCTTACCTCTTTCCTAAGCAGTATCAGAATGTGATTCAACAAGAATGAGCTAAACTCATGATATTGATTCGTTGACCAGTAGGAGTGTGTTTTTTCAATTGAGTCAAATTCATGAAAATGTGGATGTTGGTTCAAGTCATTCAACAATATATGAAATTTGTTTTGTTGTGTTCAAAATGTATTTGCTATTTCTTTCATGTTTGTGAAGTAATCGGTGTCATTAATTGCCTACCAATGAGAATCCAATACCTGGGACTTTTTTGTAAAACATCATAAATCTTTTGGAGCTATCCTATAGATACAAATGTCCAGATCACATAGTCTGATTGAACTTCTTCCTCAGTCCTGATCCTCCTAAAAGCTTCTCAGTAGAAGAGATAAGTTTGGAGCAAACTTCGATCCTCCATGGCATATGGATGAAGAGAAATATCATGCGAATCCTTTTGTGCAAAAGATATTCAAATTCAGGAAAAAAGAAGAAGAAAAAGTGAACATATGATAGGAAGGTCTTAAGACTTTGAGAGCTTACCATGGATACAACAATGTAAAGGCCAAGATCAAGTAATGAAACTCATCCTTCCTTCAATGTATACCTTAAGGAGAACTGGTGAGCTGTGATGCTGTATGGTACTACAGTTCGACGTCAAGCCTGTGACCCTAGAAGATGTGAAACTGGAGGATATCCAGTTATTTACATGGAACAAGATTGTGAAATGTGAAGTGCCAACTTGAGTTGAAGTATACTTTTGATCTCTGACCTAATCATAGTAATAATAAGCTCAGTGATCTCCACATTCCGATACCAGTTGTATCCAGCAGTGCATCCATTTTTAGCTATGATCAAAGTACACCGGTTATAATCTACACTCAGTGACACTCAAAAGCCAAGCACCTCATTAAACTCTCTTTACAATCCTATAGAGTAATATAAGGTGTAGCATAGAATGGAGAAGCCCTCAAACTATAGGAGCCGCAAGGTAGGCCATGAATATCAATGGAGATTACAGATAAATAGAAGATGGAGATGAGAGAAAATGGTAGAGAACCAAAGAAAAAGAGAAATAAAGAAAAGAAAAAAAAGATAAATACCTCAAGAAAGAAACTCCCAACTTCCTCTTAAGAAATCTCATTTAGGTCTAAGATTGAGGAATCTTAAAGACAATCCATGCCCAAAACGTGAGAGCAGAAAAGTGAGTCAAAATTATGTTTTTCTTCATTAATTTTAATAAAAATAAGAGTAGACTCTTATATAGAAGAGTCCCTAGGGTTATAACCCTTCCTACAATCTCAACCACTAAAAAAAAACAATTTAAAGGTCCAAAACCAAAAAAACCCTTGAAAAGTGACTCCCCCTTATGCTCAAAAACAAAAAACAAAAAGAATTCCTAACATGTCTCCAAAGGCCCAATACCATATAAAACTCATTATGGACACAAACTCAAGCCCAAATAACATGTAACATAACCTAATAAATAAAGACCCAAAATATCCCCCCAAGGCCCACCCAAAACATGTGGAGCCCACACACCTACTCAAACCAAATGGGCAACACAATGGGTCTCCTCCTGTGATAATGAAGCCAATAAGGCTATATAAGACTGATGTCATCATCAATTCCCCGTGTCTGAGAAGGTGTTGCCTCTGGCGATAAAGAGTTCTTGTATATCTCAAGTAGATCTGGGTCAATACTCTGCAGCTCGTCCTGGGTCAATCATATATTGTCAATATCTGGGCGTCCCTTCTACTTGACAAGGTACCTCTGAAAACCACCATGTCTAGTGGATATTGACTGCTCATCAAGGATATCTTCAATCTGCTCACGCCACTACGGTAATGGTAGTAGTGGAGGAACCGGCTGGATGTGCTAGGATGTAGTATCAGACACATCTACAAAGAGGTCTGCAAAAGGAGTTGTGATGGCATGATATGGTACTAGATCCTCAATATTAAAAGTAGAACTAATCCCAAAATCAGCAGGTAAATCTAAAACATATGCATTGGAACCAATTCTTTTCAAAATTTTAAATGGCCCAAAACTACGTGCATGTAATTTCTTGGCAACTCCAAGCTGGAATCGCTTAGGCCTTAGTCTCATCATAATATAGTTACCCTCCTGAAACTCTTGATGCACTCGATGAGAATCAGCTGACCGCGTTTATAGTTTTCATTGCTCAAAATAATTTTTCTACGGATCTCCTCATGTAATGAATGGATATGAGATGCAAATGCAGATGCGGACTCAGAAGGCCTATGTGTGGCTGACATCGGTATAAGGTCAATAGGTGCCATAGGTTTATAACCAGTGACAATCTTGAAGGGACTTAAACCTGTGGTCCTATTAACTAAACTATTATATGCAAACTCAGCCGACGACATAATACTATCCCAAGTCCGAAGGTGCTCACCAACCAAACATCTAAGTAGGCTCCCCAAACTCCTATTCACCACTTCAGTCTAACCATCCGTCTGTGGGTGGTAAGCAGTAGAGAACTGAAGTTTTGTCCCAAGCATCTTCCAAAAATAACTAACAAATTTGATGTCCTTATCAAACACAATGAAAGTAGGTACCCTGTGAAGTCTAACAACCTCATCAAAACCAATTTTGCAACTTTAGATGCATCTGAGGTTTTAAAGCATGGGATGAAGTGGGTCATTTAAAAAGAAAAACGATCCACAACAACCAAAATAGAATCGTGATGCCTAGGGGTCCTAGGTAGGCCTAGCACGAAGTCCATACTCACATCTCTTTATGGAGTGTAAGGAACTGACAAAGGAATATATAGTCTTGAACTCTGCTTCCTCTGTTTTTCAGTTGACAAGTACAACACTGCTTTATAATTTTAAATACATCCCTTTTGAGGTTTGGCCAATAGAATCGATTTTCCACAAGAGCAATGGTCTTGTCCCGGCCAAAGTGGCCAGACAACCCTCCTGCATGTAACTCCCAAATAAGGAAGTCACGAACCGAAGTGCGGGGTATGTACAATCTCACACCTTTGAAGAGATAACCATATTGTAAGATACAATCATGGACTGGTGTAGATGGGTCACTCACTAAGGCGGTATACGTATCCCCAAAATCTGGACATGATTCATATGCATCTTTCAGCCTTTCGAATCCAGTCACCCCAATTCTCATGGAATGCAGTAGGGCCATTTTTTTGCTTAAAGCATCTATTACTTCATTCTTTGTTCCAGCCCTGTGCTTGAGTACAAAAGTATACTTCTTAAGAAACTCAACCCACTTGAAATGCCTAGAGTTAAGTTTTTCTAAGAACCTAAGTATCTTAGAGCCTCACGATCAGAGAACAAGATGAATTCTTGCGGTAACAAAAAATGTCTCCAGTATCTCAATGATTGTATGACCGCATAAAATTCCTTGTCATAAGTGGAGTATTTTTGTTTAGCCTCATTCAGTTTCTCACTAAAGTAAGTCATTGGATGGCCCTCTTGACTTAAAATTCCACCTATGCCTACACCAGATGCGTCACACTCTACTTCAAAGACTTTAGAAAAGTCTGGAAGGCGCATGACAAGAGCGGAAGTCATCCTCGACTTGATGTCCGCAAAAGCTTTTGTAAAAGCTTTAGTCCAGTGGAACTCTCCCTTCTTTAGGCAATCAGTAATGGAAGCCATCACCGTACTAAAGCTGCGAATGAACCGCCTATAAAAGGTAGCCAAACCATGGAAACTCCTAACATCATGGATATTCCTAGATTCAGGCCAATCAGTGATCGCTTTGACCTTGTTAGGATCGGCAGACATTCCTTCAGATGACACTACAAACCCCAAGAAGATAACTTGTGAAGTCATAAAAGCACACTTTTTAAGGATTGCAAACAACTTCTCCTTCTTAAAGAGTGAGCACACCTCTTTGAGGTGGGTCAGGTGCTCTTCTTTGGTAGTACTGTAGATCATGATGTCATCAAAGTACACTACCAAGAACTTCCCTATATAGAGCCTCAGAACCTGTGTCATAACCCTCATAAAAGCACTTGAAGCATTTGAAAGTCCAAAGGACATGACCAACCACTCATACAGCTCGTCATTCGTCTTTAAGGCAGTTTTCCATTCATCTCCAAGTTGAATTTTAATATAGTGGAAACCACTTTTTAAATCAATTTTAGAAAAGATTGTGGCACCTGCCATTATGTCAAACATATCATCCAACCTCAAAATGGAAAATCTATAGCGTACCGTGATTTTATAAATTGTCTTACTATCTACACACATCCTCCAGGAACCATCCCTCTTGGGTGTGAGAAGAGCAAACACGGCACACGGGCTCATGCTTTCTCGAATGAATCATTTTCTCAAAAGCTCATCAACCTGCCATTTCAACTCGGCATGTTCAGTTGGATTCATTCGATAGTGAGGTAGATTAGGCAAAGTTGCCCCTGGGACTAAATCTATAGCGTGCAGGATGTCACGCATAAGCAGTAGCTGATCAGGTAAATCCTCAGGAAACATCTCCCTAAACTCAACCAAGATAAGCCCTACCTCAAGTGGGTAATCAGAAGTAGACTCAAGAGGAATCTCTTTGGAATCCACAACATAAACCATAGCATCCTCCTTAAGCGCTTGCTCAAACTCCTTGGCTCCTATAATGTGTAGACCCTTAGATTTATTTTCTTTTGCACTCTTGGTCTCATCAACTTTTTCTTGTTTCTCAAGGTCTTCTTTTGGTGCTCTAGGAACCAACTTGATTTTCTTACCCTAGAATTCAAACATACACGTATTGGATCTACCATAAAATATAACGTCCATATCAAATAACCAAAGTCTCCCAAGAATGACGTGTCCCACATCTATAGGGATCACGTCACACCAAAATGGTGTCCTTACATGAGTATAACTCAATAGGGACCTGACACCTCTGGGACACAGGAATGGAGGTTACATTTACCCACGCAACCTTGTATGGACGAGGATGTGGTTCGAGCTTTAAACCTAGCTTCTTGATGATGCTTGTAGACATTATTGATACAACTACTGTTGCCTACTATCAACTTATAGGTCTTATCCCCAGATTTGGCATAAGCGTAGAAAATATTCATTCACCAATCATCCTCTGGCTTAGGTGTTGCCAATGCACACCTAACCACCCATATTGAGACGTCAGAATGTTAACCATCTGCACCTCTCATGTAGGCCAGATAGTTGCTCTCACCATCTAACTCCTCATCCTCACTCGGAGTCTCATAGCCTGGACAAGATTCGTCCTCAGGCTTTTCTTGATTCCCTTCATCTCTGGGATCAAGGCTCTCTTTTCCTCCAGAAGGATCCCCCATCAATAGGGTACCCCTCTTGTTAGGACAATGCACCTCCATGTGGCCTCTACCCGCACATCTAAAGCAAATGTCAGACACTGATGTCTGGCTAGGGCTTCTAACTACTTCCTTACCCTTATCCAATGGTGGTCTGGGTCTCTGAGTGCTAGATGAGCCACGAGCATAGTATGGAGTCCCACTTGTAAGTATGATCTAGGTCATGGATGAACTCAGAACTTCTCTAATATAATATCTTCATCTGATAAAAAGGAACCAGCCAAGACTTCCAAATCTGGTGTCTCACTCCTTAGTATCTTCAGTTGATGGGTATTCAGGCGGTAAAACAATATGGAGTAGCAACCATTGTTGGTAGTGTATGGGTATTTCTGTCGAAAGTTGTATATGCAGAAGGTTATAGTAGGCATATGTATATCAAGGGTATTTATGAGTTTTCTACTCTCCCCTATATAAATAAAAGAAGTCGGCTAGAGAGAATTAATCTCTCTACGCACTCTTTTTTCCTCTTCTTCTTTCTCTTGCTTTCTTATTCTCCTCTTATTAATCTGCAAACTCTTTTAAGGGTAGATCAATAAAAACAACTTGGTATCAGAGCCATCAGACCCTAGGAATTGCAGCAAAGTAACTAGGCCTTCATCATGGAAAAGAACCGGGGCTGACGTCAGCAATCCATACGCTAACGTCAACAGGGTTGTACGCGTCAGAAAGCATCAGAAAAATTTTCGTCCCCATTCAGTAAAGCATTTTTTCTGGTAATTATAGACATTTTTTCACAATTTTTGGACAATGGGAGGAATGTTTTCTTCGTGTTTTTTTTGAAAAATTCAAAAAAGCTCATATTTGAATGAACTAATCACTTCGATCAATCTAAGGTTTTTTTTTTCTGTGATTGATCTAAAGTGGATTGGTCTTTTTTGCTTGGGAATCTCTGAGATTTCGTTTGAAAGGATTCCAACAAGTATTGAGGTGTTAGTGAGTATTTTTCTGCTGGATATTTACACTATTTTTAACGCCTGGCCTGTTTTTTCTCAATATACGTGCTGCTCGTTAGCCCTAACAGCATTATTTGATGATAAGTTGAGTATGGCTTGTTTGCTGGTGTTGGGAGACATGATTAAGATGTTTTTTGGGGCTGTTTGCGTTGTTGATGTGTAATCGGTAGGGTTATGATACCCTATGAAGTGTTGAATTTGTGAGAAGATAATGGATTTTGTGCTCTATGTTATTTTGTGGGTGTTATTGCCATGTTGGCTAAGGACAAGTGAGTTGTTGAACTCGTGATTGTTGAGCATTGACCTGTAGAGGTCGTGTGGTTTGATAGCTTTAAGTGTGTGGTGTGCTATTATGTATTTCAAGATATCTTGATATGTCAGAAGTTAGCCAATCAGATATGAGTCAATCTTCGCCAGTGACCAGTAGTGGTACCACTAGTTCTCAATTTGGGCAGATCGATTTCCCTAATGCACAGATAACTACGGTAAAGTTAGACGGGACCAATTATTTGGCATGCTCACAGTCAGCGAAAATTTCCCTGATCAGTAAAGGGAAATGGGATTATGCTATTGGAGATATCCCAGTTCCAGCTACTAGTGATTCTGGTTACTCTAAATGGAGGACAGAGAATGCTTTGGTTATGACATGGTTGTTGCATTCTATGCAGCCTAGTATTAGCAGTACCTATCTCTTCTTGAGAACAACTAAAGATATTTGGGATGCCCTTGCAGAGACTTATTCAGAAGTTGGTCAGATAGCTCGAGTATATGAGCTACGACAACAGGTTTGGCAGATGAAACAGGGGGAGTTATCAGTTTCAGCTTATTATAATAGTCTCCATCAGCTTTGGGAAGAGATCGATCAATATCAACCGTTTGTTGCAAAGTGTGCTGCAGATGCTTCTGCACATCGATAGTTTGTAGAAATGACACGAGTCTTTGAACTTTTGGCTGGTTTGAACTCTAAGTATGAGCAAGTCCATATACAGTTACTTGGACGAGAAACTTATCCGAGTCTATCTGCTGTCTCTTATACAC
>JAOXJP010258597.1:0-21256 GCA_025762735.1 Platanus orientalis | reverse complement strand
TACCTTTACACTACTATTTTTTAATTCTAGTTTACTTTAACATATGCTATAAAATTACCTTTGAACATGTAGCATTCCTTATAATTTTTTATTGACATTTTTTTTAACAATTCTATATCAAATAACATTTAACACTAAGAAAATTACGATAGCATTTCAATGACAATGTTTATACATGTAAACAATACCATAACAATGACAATACGATACGATATATTCAAATTTCATGTATAGATGAGCCAATGACAATACAATACAATTCAATACAATATCAATGTCACCATTTTACGTGTAGTGATAAAAGCCATGTGATTCACCAATTTTATCTTTGGTGAAAAGAGCTATTTAATAACCGTTTATAATTTCTGATAAAATAGTCATTCACATCATAAGCCAGGTGTGCTGAGTATCATCAATGTTTCCCTTTGATGATGAAGGGTGACTTCAACCATATAATACATATACAAAAATATGATTTTTATATTATTATATTTTCAATTCGACTTTATTTTAATATAAACTAAAAATTACTTTTGAACATATAACATATTTCATATATCTCGTTTATATTTTCTTTAATAATTATATATTGCTTAACATTTAATACAATGAAGAAAATACAATAATAATGTAATAAAAATGTTTATACACATAAATAATACTATAACAATGACAATACGATATGATACAATCAAACCTCATGCATGAATGAAAAATAAGATCTTTACATTATTAATTTCAATTCTACTGTACCTTATCATATGTTGTGACATCACTTTTAAACATGTAACACTCCTTACAATCTTGTTTATTTTTTCTTTAACAATTTTATATCAATGAACATTTAATACTATAAGGAAAATACGATAACAATATAATGACGATGTCCATACATGTAAACAATACCATAACAATGGTAATACAATATGCTACAATCAAATCTCTTACATGAATGAAAAACACGATCTTTACATTACTATTTTCCAATTCTACTTTACTTTAGCAAATGTTGTAACATTACTTTTAAATATATAACACTCTTTATGATTTTTCTTATTTTTTCTTTAACAATTCTATACCAATAAATATTTAATACTAAGAAAAAATATGATAACAATACAATGACAATGACTATACATGTAAACAATACTTTAACAATGACAATATGATATGATACGATACATTCAAATCTCATGTATTGATTAGCCAATGACAATGCAATATAATACGATGTCAATGTCACCATTTTATTTTTGGTGAAAAGAGCCACATGATACATCAATTGTATCTCTGGTGCAAGAGCAACATGATTCACTAATTTTATCTCCAGTGAAAATAGCCACTTGATTCACTAATTTTATCTATGGTGAAAATAGCCACTTGATTCACCAATTTTATCTCCTATGAGAAGAGCCATTTGATTCACCAATTTTATTTCCGGTGAGAAGAGTCACGTGATTCACCAATTTTATCTCTGGTGAAAAGAGCCACTTGATTCATCGATTTTATCTCCGGTGAGAAAAGCTACTTGATTCACCAATTTTATTTTTGGTTATAAGATCCACTTGATTCACCAATTTTATCTCTGGTGAAAAGAGTCACGTGATAACTATTTATAATCATCGGTAAAAGGGCCATTCACACCATACACATGCATTTCTTTAACTTTTTATCAATTTTAATCAATATAATCACTTATTTATATTCTATGCTATAATAGTGTAGTTTCCAACATATTCAATACAATACAATACTAATTTAAAACTAATATAGTTTGTTTGACCATCTAAGTACTTTCTATGAAACTTTTTATAGAAATTCTATAACTATCCATATAATACATTAACAGTGATCTTTATCACAATTCTCATGTCAATACAATATTTTTTTCATTATCTATAACCTTATAACAGGGAAACTTTATCAATGCTTTCAATACTAATAGTATTTTCTTAAAAACTATCTTTTACAATACAAATTTTCACATGTCTTGAACTATATGATAGTATACTTTATGGGATTTCGAAATCATTCTTATACTTATGAAAAATAATTAATTTTCTTTGTAAAAATTCAATCTTTACATGCTTAAGAAGTTCTTCAATGGTTCTTAATGTATTCATTTAGAAATTCATTCAAAACTTGTGTGAAACTTGTAAAAACTTTAAAAAACGAGGTCAATATCATTAGATAATTAAGAACCTAAGTAAAAAACAATATATTATACAATTTCTTACCTCTTTGTTGAATCACAATTTTGTTCATAACTTTGTTATTAAAAAAATCCCCAAAATCCTTTAAACCCTAGTTGTTTCCTTGTTTTTCATTCTCTCCCTCTTCCTCTACCTATTTTTGGTGCAAAATGAAGGGATTAGGGTTCCCTTAATATATTTATAGTATTTGGGGTTGAGTTGGGTGGGTCCCACACTCCCCAAATTGAAAAAAAAAATCATATTTTCCTAAAAAAATCGCAATCTGGGCTTTTGGATCGATCCTCATTTGATCATGATCAATCCAACACTGTTCATGCATTTTTCTCTGACCATAAAGGTCCTAGTTCGATCCTAGATCTATCCAAATGAACATGTTCTTCTTAGCTTCTATCCATTCGCACTAAAATGCCAATAACTCTCTAGAAAACTCAGAATCGATCAATGTTTATTGTGCTGGAAACTAGACTTTAAGACCTTTCCAATAAGGTATATCTCATACTCTAATTCATTTGGGATTCATGTCAGTGGTCCCCGATAGTTATCCTAAATCTATGGGCTTGTCAACACTAACTCCTTGTAGGAGAATTGTCATAGCTTCTCTTAGGAGGCTCATAATCACACACCGTTTAATGGGTTGGAAAGTAAACTTCTAGTTCTTTCTATAGGTATATGATTTGTACTCTAATTTACTCAAAATTTGTGTCGATAGTCCCATGAAGTTACCTAAAATACACAATTATAATAACTCTCAAACTTGACAAGTCCAAGACCCAACTTAACTTCACCCTTCTAACTTGGTTCAATAGGTTCCTAAACCACTCTAAGGTCTGTAAAAACATGTGAAGTGACAACTTTACTTTTATGTGATAAAATTACAATTTTACCCTTTAAGTGGGATACGCAGGGTGTTACACTAATGATATCTTATATCATTCCTAAGTTTTTCATTCACTTTTGATATCTCGTGTCATAACTATATAGATCATACATCTCATGTCATAAATATGTTTAGAGCGTTTCTATCTATATCCCAGGAAATATCAAATCACCATTTTTATTTACCTCTCATATCATTACTATATTGATTATATACATGTTAACATTTCATGTCAAAATTAAGAACATCTAACATCTCATATCATAATTAAGAATATCTAAGATCTCATATTATAATTAAGAACATCTAACATCTCATGTCATAAACATTCTATAAACATTTCAATCATGCATTTTATAAATAAAACACTATATTGTCATATTCATTAACCATCTCAAAATTACACTAGCACATATTAATCATCACTTGATTATATTTGCACATGTTGATCATCATATGATCATAATTATCTGACAGCTACACGGAGTATTAAACTTAAGCTCCCACTGCCATTAAGTTCTCCAATCACATTGGTGTAAGACTTCATATATCACATATATCTAAGTTGTGACTAAATACCAAATAAATTATATAGTCTTAATTTTGAACCTTATAATTTGTGTTTTATTGTGCTACTGGGTCAACAAGTGGTTTAAGATATCAATCATATCCTAATTAGGGTTTTACTGAAGGTTTCATTATTTTGTTAAATCGTGTGCATCTTAGTCAAACTAAGTACTATATACTCAATCTTGCCAAACTAGTTATTACTAAATCAATTTTAGTCAAACTAAACTTTATTTGATCAATTCCATTCAATTATGTTGAATTAGATATGATCTAATCAACTCTTAATTCTTTAGGTAAACCTTAATATAATTTGGTCAACTATAGATTATTTGGATTTATCTAGATCATATCTAGTAGTCATTAGGTTATTTGGGTTAATCTAAATCTTATCTAGTCAATACTTAATTCATTAAGTCAACCTTAATCTAATTTGGTTAACTTGATCCACTCTTGTTAAGTCTAGTCAAACTAATCAACTTTGATAAACTCTTAGTCAAACTAAGTCAACGCCAGTCTATTCTGATCAAACCTAGTTATGTTGGTCAACCCTTGTTAGGTCTAGTCAAACTAATCAACTTTGATTAACTCTTGGTCAAACTAAGTTAACACTAGTTTATTTTGCTCAAACCGGTTAACATTACATTCCATTCCAACAATCGCATTGTATAGGAAAAGTAAACAATCACATTGCACACAAAACGTAAATAATCACATTGTCTGTTATTCACATGGACATTAGTTTGCACCTTTAAAAGAATATTAAATCTTTAGCTCCCACTACTTTTAATGTTTTCTAATCAAATTGTGGACTATAGTGTATCTCATACACTTATGTTATTTTTCAAAAAAATTTATTGACCTATTATTAGTTGGTTTAGTCAAAACTAGTCAAATCTGATTAAACCTTTTGTTAACTCAATCAAACTGATCAACTTTGGTCTACCCTGATTAACTCTGGTCAATTATGGTTAACCTTAGTCTTCACTAGTTAACCCTGGTATTTTCTGGTCTACCCTAGTCAACATTTTTTTTACTCTGGTCTACCCCAGCTAACCCTAGTATTCTTAAGATAACCCAAATACAAATTTGGTCAAAGTAGGTTAGACCTGGTCAAACCTTTACAACTTTGGTTTATCTTGGTGTTCTTTAGTTAACCCTGGTCTACTTTGGTCTACTCTGGTTAACCCTAGTTTACTCTGGTCTACCCTAGTTGACCTTGCTTTACTTTGGTTAACCTTGATCCTCTATGATTAAGCCTGAGTTAAATTTAATTAAGTAGGTTAAATTGGGTTAAACCTGGTCAAACCATGGTCTACTCTGGTTAAACATGTCATATATAGTCCAATATATCAACTGTAAGTCAAACCAGTCAAAATCGGTCAACCAAGTTGGTTCATAAATTTTATTGAACACTTGAAGTGCAAATTTCCAATCTGTAGGTTGGACAAACTTTTTTTTTGGTCTAAGAGGGTCTAGTAGGATAGCATACATCACAAGGAGTCCATAGCAACTCGAATCATTAAAAAATTCATCCAAATGAACATTTTAGAAGCAGAGACACATAGGGACACCAAAATGGGGTCATAAGGCCTTTTTTATTATTATTTTAAAATCTGTTTTTTTCAAATTCAAAATTTTTAAATTAATAATAAAATTATTTTAAGACCTTTTACGAAAAATAAATTTAAAAATAATTATTTTAAATATATTTAAAAATTATTTACATTTTGTATCCTTTTAGGTTACAAACTCTAGTGTCCATGTCTAAGTAGGACTCTAACTCAATCTCATTGGTCTCCTACTTGATAACAAATTTATCTATGACAGTTATGAGCTCTTACTTATCCTCAATACCCTAAAATTAGTTTCCAAGTATGACTTTAAGTTGGAGTCCCACTAGGACTCAAATTCTTGATCATAGGCATCCCTTTCCGATTCCAACTTGGATTCTTTTCTAGGGTTTTGAGGTGAGCACAACCTAGCCTCATAGAGGTGCTATAAAAGCATGTAAATTAAATATGAATCATATAACAAAACAATGGTAGATCATAGGGATTGATCCCCCATGAAAATCATGCCATTTTCTTATCTTGTTTTTGTTTGGATATCTCTGGAAACTTCGTTTCTACTTCATCTTCTCTCCAAAGATTTGTGCTCCACGGATCTTTATTCCCTCAGGTGTTAGAACTATATCTAAAATACTAATGAACAAATTACATTCATTTAATAAGAAACTAGCTTGCCATCCCGAGTTGCTTAAGGGGAGTACAACCATTAAAGATAAAGAGGAGAGAGAGGGGGAAAATAACCATCACCATACATCCATTAAATATTACATTCATCCATAAAATTTAAAAAAAAAAAAAAAAACTGCACAATCTCATGAAGCTAACAAAACATACTACACATGATTCTGATTTAAATTGAGCTCACAACTGTCAGTTTATGTAAGACTGCCCTAGATCTGATCTGGGCTTTTACACTCTTTAAATTTTTGGATAAAGCAGTATTACCACATGGATTACAAAACATAGATCCATCTATTAATGACTTTTATCAAATATTTAAAGAGTACCATAAGAAAATTTATGATTCATATGGGAGGCTTTGATACCATTTGTAAGAAGATTACCGTTCTTGAACATAAAATTCAGTAAAGTTCATTGATTAAATCACATATCAAAATATGTTTTTCCATGATCACCATATGAATCTATGAGATCTAATCACAAAAGAAGTTTAGAATTACCTCAATCAATTAACTAGACACAAGAATCCAATCTGATTCGGTCTCCAAAGTAACCACACTTGCTCTAGAATTCTCTGTGTTTCTCCCACTTACAGAAAAGTTACAGAACCCTATTTAAACCTGGATACCTCTATTTATAAAGTATTTGAGAAGCCAAAGTAACTCTAGGGGGTTTGGGACCCTTATGGGATTCTTATCCTCAGACTATGAGGCCTAATATCCTTAATTAAGTCAAACTGTATTAAGAGCTCTCTATCTTTTGTTAATTACAAACGGACACAACGCTAATTGTAATAATCTCTGTTACATATTGCAATTGAACTCCCAAAGATAAGAAAATAATAATGAAGCCCTTCTTTACAAATATGTCATTCCACTTCACAATATTCCTTAATGACCTTTAGGATGATAAAATAATTACTATCTAACCCCTAATGGTCATTAGAACATTATCATTAGGAACTTAATGAATCAATTGAATATTTAAAAATATTTATTTGATAAATTCATTTTCAAAATTAAATATACAGATTATAATATAGTTTTGAAAACATTTGACAAACACTTTATCAAAAACCATTGGCCAGATGTTTATGTCCAATTAAATCACATACTTCCTAAACTAAATATTCTCCCACTTAAAGATAGTGGATTCCTTGTTAGGCATTTGCATCCTCTCAAGTATCATGTAGGCTATCCAAACTACCAATGATATAGCCTTCAATTAGGCATCACTAGTTGGTAGCTCAAAATAACTAACATAATGACTTAGAAAAATACAAACCCCTCAGGTCTAAAGATGAGTATGTAAATATGAACAATACTTACCCTGACAATGATGTTTTACCAAGTGTGTTCATAATAGATCCCTTTAATGCATTTATACCACATGCAAACTTAAGGTTTCATTTCAGTGATTGAGATTACATCATTCCATCATATGGTAACTCTAAGTGATGTGTCCAACATCATCCATGGCTGTAAACTTTTAGGTTTACAAGAACTGGATTATCAGATATCTCCACACATTCCAATGTATTTGACATCTTACTATGTTACCTGATGATCACCTATTTCATCTCATGAGATCAAATAATTACCAATATAAAGAAATAAATACATGTGATGATAGAATAAATAATTATTATTAATTAATCATGCTTATATTTTATGTGAATGGCTTTGTTAGGACACATATTTCCAACACTCTAGAGAACATCGAGAAGATTGAAAGAGCCTTCAATCAATTCAACGTGAATTGAGATGGAAAGATCTCCTTTATGGAGCTTAGAGACCTTGAATCCACCATATCACTAGAGAAGCTTGAGCTCATGGTGTCTAAGATCGATGTCGACGACAATGATGCCCATGGTTGTAACAAGACTATAGTAAAAGATTACAGTCATTTTCGGGCTTTCCTTGTCCATTATTGTAGTGCTCATCGTGTTGTACCAATGTAAAGGTGAAAATCCATTTGAGACACACCCTCTATTTATGGATGTTTTCATCCTTATGATACTCGTATCATTTTGGGGTTCCATGATTGTACTATTTCACCTTTTCATTGCTATTAAGGTGGCATGCATGTTGATCTACATCAGCAATTTTTTAGGAGATATTGCATTGACTCTACTAGGGTCAATCCTTATCCATGGCAAGTTTAGGTGGATGACCTTTCTCATGTATGCTTTTAGTTGGGGACTATTGTTGATCAACCCTATCAAATTGTTGTTCAAATTGGTTTGTCAAAAGGTTCTAGAGGTAGTCCTCTCAACACTATGTATATTTGATCGGCATATGACAGTCAATTATACCAATGACCTGCTAATTTAGTAGTGGCACCAACAATTAACAAGTAAAAGAGAAGCTTGCTTCACCACTAACATGAGGCATGCAAGAGTGTGCTATAATCCTCTATTGTTAGAACTCTTCTACAGGCATGAACAAGCTATTATAGTTCACCACATAGTTTTGATTGGTTAAAGTACAAAATTCAAATGTTATGGATGAAAGAATGAATGCATGTAAACTTGTGATAGGCCTGTTTGTAAGTGTAGAGAAGTTCAAACTGTAGAAGATTCAGACCCAATCAAACTATTATAAACTATTGTATCTAATTCTCGCTTCTTGTGTGAAATTCCTCTAATTTTCAAATGGGCCTATCACAACCATATATTTTCTCACCCAGGATATTTGACTTTCAAAATTCCCTCAAATAACTCCCTCATATGTGGTGGTGATAGACTATGTTCGAATTGTAGAGGAACTGTATACTCCTTCACATATTTTACTTCTTCATTTTTTAATAGATATCTTCACATATATATTTTTTAATGTGGTAATAACATTTATCCTTAATAGTTTTGTGTCTCTCATTGACTTTTTGATATATTAATAATTTATCTTCAATAGATTTGATATGCATTTGATAAATTATACTTTGATCAACCTCATTTATAGGATATGTTTGTAGATTAAATGACAAAATATTTGACATTTTTTTGGGTTAAATATAATTGACCAAGGTAGATCTCCTTATTTTTACTAGAAAAATGTAAACCTCTAATTACAAGAAAAAAATAGTTCCTTTGTCTCACGTACATGCGCACACACACACACGAGAGAGAAGAAAAAAAAACTTAAGATCTCAAATCTTAGAGGTAGTATGAAGCTCCAAAGCAGGCCAAAAAGGGAGTAGTGTTTGAAGCTATTCTTGTGGGAAGATAGCCCAGATGTGTCTAGCATCAAATTGTGTTACTAATGATGAAAAATAGTGAAAAGATATTTTCTACCATGGGTTTATGATGCAATTTAACTTTTTTCCATGTGACACATCCGAGATGGAGACAATCCTTGCTCGAATAAGAGATTTCGTAAAACAAAAAAATGGAAAAGATTTTACAATTTAAGATGTAATGTCTAAGGTCCCAAGGGCATTCATATGAGCTAGCTTAAATCAACTTCAAATTTTCATAGAAGCCTCATTCCACTATAATTTCATTGATACTTGTGTTGACTAATGATCAAAAATAGTAAAAAGATATTTTTTTACCATGGGTTTAGGATGTATTGTATTTTTTTTTTCCACGTGACACATCTGAGATGGAGACAATCCTTGCTCGAATAAGAGACTTCGTAAAACCAAAAAAAATGGAAAGCATTTTACAGTTTGAGATGTAATGTCTAAGGTTCCAAAGGCATTCAAATGAACTAGCTTAAATCAACTTCAAATTTTCATAGAAGCTTCGTTCCACTATAATTTCAGTGATACTTGTTTGAAAAAATAAATTGAAAATGATATGAAAATGGTCATAAAAATAAAATATTTAAGTAAAATGGAGAAGTTTGCAATACACCAATTTGAGGCATGTTAGAACATTCTCTTCAAGTCTTTACTCGTCACCACTATATGTGTAACACCTCGTATTCATATTGGACACCCCACACATGTCTTTGAATGTCCCCTTACGTGTTTTGGAAGGTTATAAACTCATAAGAGTGAGAAAGGGAACACTTGGGATCAAACCGGCTTGTAATCTAGACATTCAAACCTTTTAGGATCGATCTCAGGCATCCTATATCAATCCAACATCAACTGGGATCGATCCAAGATTAGCAGGATTGATCCAAGACTGCCCAGGTTTGGTCAACAGAACCTAGACAATCTAGGATCGATCCAAAAATGTCCAGGATTGATCCTGGGTTTCCCAGATTTGGGTTGCAGGTTCTAGACACCCTAGGATTGATCTAGATTTGCCCATAATCGATCTCAAGTAGCTAAAACCGGATTTTTTTTTTAAGTCATAAAAATTCATTGGGAAACATTAGCCAATTGGGGTGAGACCCCCATATGATGAAATAAAGCCTTAGGAAAGACTCATTTAAACCTTAATGACATAAGAAAGACTTAAAAAGAAAGGAAAAGAGGGAAATAATAGAATGTTGGGAAGAAGGGGAAGAACTATCTTCAATTTGGCAAAATAAACCATGGAAACTCACATTCATGAGAAACCAGTTTAGTTTTGGTATTTCTCAGAGATTTACATTAGATTTCATAGAACTAAGTATTCTATATCTTGGATGTTGTAGAGAAGGAGGATTTGAAGGTTTCCTTAAAGAGGAAACTTAAAGGGAAAAAGATTTCTTAAAGAGTGAGATAAGTAATTATACCAAATGTATAGAAGTTTTGTTTATTTTTTAGGTTCTTAGAAGTCATTGTTTGTAAGATTGATTGTATGGATGATTTTTCTTTACATGTATTTGACAATCCTTTTCTAGGATCTTAGAGACCCTGACACAATTTGGTGATTTGTCAAAAGATTATATGATTTCCTTTTAGGATCTTAAAAATCCCTATGTAAAATTATGAATGAAAATGGTTTCGCAAGATATAGCTATGTAAATCCTTAAGATCTTATATCTAATGAATTTTAAGGCTTATGATCTATAGTTTTATGGTTTATTAGCTTCCAAAGAATTCATTAGTGAATGCCAAGGTTTGATTTATGTTGAAATCATGAATGCTTAAATTGTCATTGGGCATCTTTGACCATGCTAGGAATAAAAATCGTAAATTAAATGAAAATAAATGTATGAAAATTGTTGTTGAGCACTTTGATCATGGTAGGGTAGGAATTGTAAATCATTGGGAAATATTTATATAGAGATTGTTATGAAGCACCCTTGATTTTTGATAAGTATAGGAATTGTGAATAGTTTGAAAGTACATGTAAGTGAATTATTATTGGACCCTTTTGATCATAGTAAGTGTAAAAATGTAAATTTTTTGAAAGCACGAGTATGTGAATTGTTATCGAGCACTTTCAATCATGTTAGATATATAAATTGTTAATTGTTTGAAAGAATGGGCATGTGAATTGTTATTGACCCTCATTGATTAAGCTATGGAATAAGTTGCCTGATACTATTAGAAATAAATCTTTGGTCATATTTATATGTTTGAAGGAGGTGAATGCATTGCATAGTGCTATGAGAAATAAAACTTAGATTTGATTGGTATGTTTGAAAAAGTGTATGTATGACATATTATTATGTGAAATAGATTTTAATTTGATTGACATGACTTGTAAAAAGTAAGTGTATTGCATAATTCCATAAGAATCAAAATTCTGGTTATTGACATGAATGTATTACCATTCGTCATGTAAGTGATAAGAAATAGTGAACTCTATTATATTATAAGTGAACTCTGTCCAGTGATAAAGATATTGAACTCTGTTCTGTAATAAGTGAACTCTGTTGAGAGATATAGAACTCCATTCCATAATAAGTAAACTCTGTTAAGAGATATCGATCTTTGTTTTGTGATAAGTGAATTATGTTAAGTGATATGTGATAAGGAACCATTCTAAGGAGTGGACAAGGCCCTTCCATTAGGGAATAATATGGTGGTAAGTCATTCAAAGAAATGGACGAGTAACCATTTGAAAGGAGTGGACGAGACCCTTCCATTAGAAAATAATGTGATGGTAAGCCATTTGAATAAATAAACGAGTAACCATCTGAAATGATTGGATGAAGCCCTTCCATCATGAAATAATATGATGGTAAGCCATTCAAAGAAATGGACAAGAAACCATTCAAGAGGATTAGAAGCTTTAAATTCCACTGTAATGTGTGAATGGATGCTTTAAGATTCTGTTGCATAAATTTGTGATAAGTATAAGAAGTCAAAAAAATGAGCTAAGTGACATTAATAAGGTATGCCACACTTCGGATCTGGGCCCTAGTGTAATACCAAATTTCGTTGCTTTCCAAAAGAAGCTTGAAACTCGAAGTGTATCAAATTACTCAACCTTTAGAGGGTTGGTTTATTATTTTATGTGGGGAACGATCACTCTAAATCTCTAGAAAGAGACTTGTTAATTACAACTTTTAGCAAGCTAACCTCTGCTTTTTTAACTCCCTGCACGACTCATAAAACAAGAATACATAAAATATAATTGAAGCTTTATAGAATATACAAGAATGTATGATGCTATTTTATCTTTTCTTTACAATTATTCTCAATCTTACTTACCCTTGGTAGTGGCTTCGAATATGTGAGCGTATGTTTTCTCCATGTAGCTTTGCAGAGGTAATATGGATATGTTTGCAACTGGAGATGATTGGCGTGAACTTGAAGTAGCTTGAGGAAGAAGATGATCAAACTGTATGAAAGAGAGTTAAAAAGATGGAGAGCTTTAGACCTGTGGGAGTATGCCAAAATGTGAAAACTTAAATAATATGCTCAAATCAATCCCAAACCAGGTTCCATCACGAATTACGTGTCATCGCGATGCACTATTAATCCATCATGAACCAACCTTCTTTCGTAATGTCTTAATTTTGAGCCTCTTTTACGAGGTACTATTCATCCTTCGCGATAAAGGTACTTTTGTAATTTCACAAATTTTCACATGTCTACACCTAGTGAGGCTAGAATTTTGGGGCGTGACAATATGTTAGCAACAAGGTTCAGACAAGGGAGGCCCAAGGATTCAACAAACACAGTGATGTTGCAGACTGTAGTTAAGTGAGTCAAGGTAGTGTATTGTGTCACTTCCCAAACAATAGTTATCTTCAAAAAATGCACCTAAATCTTAAGAGACAGAATAATAAATAAACTTTGAGAAGAGAGAAAGACAAAGAACATTTTAAGTGTCCAAACATTGGTACATATCCTTGTTAAATAGAAATTGAAAAGATATAAATGAAAGAAAATATCTCTTCATAAGAGATGTATTAAGGGCAAAAATGTCTACACGAAAAGATACATCTCTTGTAAAGAGGTACGATAAGGGTAAATTTGTCCTAAAATTTAATAGTCAATAAATAAACACACTTTAATGAAAAGGCGTGTTAGGAGTATAACTTAAAAAAAATAAGAATCAAAAGTAAGCCACAAATGATTTGTTTAAAAAATAAAATAATTAACCGAGTCGTTTTAAGTTTCTTAAATAAATCCGGTTGAATCATATGTGCATTAAAAAGTATGGTGCACGAGATATTGGCAAAAGTTTACCTTGTGTTTTTGGGTTCATTGGATTAGATTTGAATCCCTTACATGTGGGTAATACACATGCCCACATGTGCACACACACCTAATATACTTGTTTTTTGGCTTGGTCTGTCCACATTGGTCCACCTCATGCACATGTGAGCACCACCCTTTCATGTCTTCAAAGGCTATAAGAAGAGGCTTTACTTATGAAACTTTTTTTTTTCCAATGTGGGAGTAAAACTTTTGCCTTTGAATAGCTTTTGCAAACACAAATTCACTTTCTAACATAAGGCAAAACACATAAAGACAAAATATACATAATTATATACCTATAATGACCTACATATATATTTAAAATACACAACATTCTCCACTATTTTAAATATATATTTTTTGGAGCATATTTGGAAAATTCATGTATAAGGAAATGGTGTCTTCCAAATATAATCGTTCTGTAGCATAATAATTCAAAGCTTACCAGTGTTATCAAAGATCTTAGTCTTGAACTGTTCATACTATTTTATGGATCAGAATTAATTATGCACATGATTTTTCAAAAGACCTTTGTATTCATATATGTTAACACATTTATGGTTCTGTGCTTTAATCCTAGTTTTTATGAGTGTCTAATGAGTGAAAGTATTACTCATCTTGAAAATGACCAAACTTTCACACCTATATAGATAGATTTATCGGAAGTATTCCTATAACTTAAAACACTTTAACAAAATTATGTTATAGATCTATTAAGAGTAAGCGCTCATCTTCTTCATATCACTACAGTTTTATTTACATTACTTACCTTTGGAATGGTTGTAATGTCTATATGTTTATAGCTTGTTTTCTTAATTCCACTGTGGAATTCAAGAGTTGAGAATATAATCTATTTCTATTGATTGGAAATCAGTATGGGAGAGGGATTCTTTTCCAATTTCTCATTTTGAGACTAAAATAGAGCATGACCAATAGGGTTGTAAATTGGGTTATGATAGGTTGGACCAAAGTCAGAGTGAAACCAAACTGAAAATACAACACTTGGGCCCAAACTTGGTCCATTCTCAAAAGGTGGCTTTGGCTCGAGTCGGGATTATCCAAACTTCAAAGCCAATGAGCAATTAATATTTAATTTTAAATATACATTTTCAGTCACAATTTATTTATAATTTATACTATAGTTCAGGTCATGCTCGATTTGAGCTAAAAGTATCATCGGGCTTACAACTGAGGCTTGAACTCATCCTACCTCGAAATATAATCATCCTATCTTGCCTAAGCTTTGAGTTAAAAAGTTTGGGCTTCAGAATAGTCCACCCTAAAATGGATGTAACTGATCTCAAATTGGGTCAAGATCATCTCGATGTGGATCAATATCGACCAATCTCAATTGCATGATTCCAATGGTAAGAAAAATGGTGATTGAGACAGGTTGGGGGTTGATCTGGCTAATCTATGGTCATTCTAGCTAAACCTAACCAAACCTAATGATCTCAATTCTTCTAACTTAGCTATTGATGGAGAGATCCTACGCTAATGACAATCTATATGGTTAACTCGAATTGAATGTAGCTTATCTTGATATGGATTAGATGATCCGGATCAAAATCAGCTTATACTCAATCCCATTGTTGTAATGTAAGAATATGTTGGGTTTTCATCGAATTGATGCCCTTGATGGAAGAGTATAAAGAACATTTGTTTACTCTCCAATTCCATGGATTTTAACAAGTTGATCCAAAGCACATATTTCAATTTTAAGGATTTCATTTCAATGGATTTCAATTAAGCGAATTTCATTTCAGTGGGTAAATTCCATTTCCGTAAATCCAAAGGCAGCTATAATGATCTTTGTTTTCCCCTCATGAAAAAAAATTAGGTCAATGTGACCAAATGCAACTTCTACAACTGCCACTAAGAAAATGAAATGCGGCATACCAATTAATGGGGCTTGAGATAGAAAAAAGGGCACCTGCTCATAAGGTGACACTTTTTTGGAAGCATAATAAAAAAACCTGCTAGCATTTATTAAAAGGTGATTATATGCTAGCAGCCAAGTAAAGTTACAACCTTCAAGGGCTTACAATGGATCAAAATATTGGGATGGGACTCGCATAAGATAGGTCAATCCCAATCCAACCTAGGATTTGGTATTAGACGATCCTGATTCAATCCGGTCGATCCCAGGCTAGATCAGCTGATTTTTCAACCCAATGCATCAACTCATAGCCAATACATTGAGGTTTATGAGCACCCTTCAATAAGGGTTCACAAGCCTAGAGAGTTTGTTAGCAATCAGATGAATATGGTCGCTGGTGGCAAGGGTTCAAGTCATGGAAGCAGCCTCTCCATAAAGGGGGTAAGGCTGCGTACATCTTGCCCTCCCCAGGCCCCGCATTAACAGGAGCCTTGTGCACTGGGTAGCCCTTTTTTTATTCAAGCTACTAGTCTAGAAAAAGTTTATGATAGCTTTTCACTGGGAGGAATAGGAAAAAAAAAATCTACACATTTATACATTCAAAACCAAGCCGTACAAATTTTGAGCTTTTACTTCCGCAATACACTGAAAGGAGAAAAGAATTAATCTTACAACCAGAACCAGCATCATTGTAGCAACATTCTACAGTCCACGGGTATTGTGCTGGGAACTGCAAACGAGAAGCAGAATCCTCATATAAAAACTTGGGCCAATCTTTGTCGCTGATTGATCAGATCGAGCTGTCATGTAACTTCGGCAGCTCTGACCAAATTCTCCCTCTGAAGCAGGTAATGAACTCCCACAGCCTATGAATGACTTCTTTATATCCTGATCCTAGCCACATACTTGCACCTTCTGCAAACAACTGGAGACTGGAGGGCCCGCAGCCCCTGAGAGAACTCACACAAAACAATCTTCTCTCTAGCTGGTCAATATAATCTTCTACTGACAATTCTTATTCTTACGGATTACAAAAGTTTCCACCACAATTTTCAGTGATCATATGATCCAGCAGAAGGATTGCCTGAATTATGGTCACACAGACCACTCCTCCATGCATTCCCTCCATCTGAGCTGCTACACGCCTGGTTTGGAAGGACACTATTCCCAAGATCTCCATCCAAACTCAACTGCTGGACTTCTTGAGGGGACAATATCTTGATGCAACGAACACAATTCACAAACTCCCTGCAAAATTCACCAGAATCTAATAATTATAATCAAAGGAAAGATATCTAGGATGAAATCAACGAACGATTATAATCAACTCATCCCCTAAAAACTCTAACCTTTTTTCCTTTTTGGGGGGCCTGGGTGGAGTGAGGTAAGTATAGTTAGTGGTGAGGATAGTATTAGAACTAAGAAAGCATCCTCATCTCACAGAAAACCTTACTAGCATATGTTTGAACCTATGCTGAAATAAGAATCTCCCAAGAAGAGGTGGTAGCATTAACTAGTCTGGCCCAATTGGCTAGAGTGATGTGACAAAGCAAGACCAGGCATTTGAGTTAGTAGGGTAAGATGATTAACACAATGTGACTAATGGTAGCATTAACTAGTCTGGCCCAATCGGCTAGAGTGATGTGACAAAGCAAGACCAGGCATTTGAGTTAGTAGGGGAAGAAGATCAACACAATGTGACTAATGAGCATCCTAAAAGATATAGTACCAGTGACACTAGGCATCAGCACCTTATTAAAGGAACTGCTGTAAGAAGAATGTTGTTCGTTTGGCAATATTAAAGAGGAAGCACACGCACACGCACACGCACACGCACACGCACACGCACACACACACAGAGAAGGTAAACAAGGATACTCGGGACTTACTCCCATGGGTCGTCACCCACTAGCAGGACATCATTCTCATGGTCCACATAGACCAATTTCCAGCCTATCCTCTGTCGATCCTCAAGCTGTCCCTCTATGCCAAACCTACGTGCCAGATCTTGTTTGAGTTCATCATATCCAGAATAACGAGCAATATCAATGGATCTGCCAACAGCTCCACGCTTGTACACCTTCACATAAAGCATAATTTAGTCAGGCTTTGGAGAGTTAAGAGGGAAAATGGTAAAAAAGAAAAACATGGTTCCATGTATTGGTATGTTTATCTAGAACATCAAACCTTGGTGAATGTCCGCATCCGCTGAAATTGAGGTTGTGCAGCCCATGAGCCTCTGCCCAAGAAGCCGTTGTCGTTGATGGTAGAATCAATTGAATTGAATGCCAGATCTGGAACCCCAAATGATTGAGAAACAATTGAGGATGAAAGATCTGGCTGAGCATCTTTGGAGTTTCCATAGTTGGCTAGAATGCTACCTGAAGAGAGATTATTTGGGAAATCCTTGTCAGACCCCATGTCCTTTGCTAGCAAAGGATCAGGAGTTAAAGGTATCCCTAGTGGGCCCTCCTCAATGTTTACCCCAAACAGAACATTATTCCTGAGATCCGCCTGAACTTCCCCATCCTGAGTTGTGTCTCTGAACAACATTGACTGTGGATTGAAAGATGGCATTGGGATGTTTGGCTGCAATGCCCCATCATTCTGAGAAAGGCAAACTGAAGTTGCTGAAGACGATGTGTCCAAGTAATCCATCTGAGCTGCAGCATTTACGTAAGTTTGTGGGGCAACAACCCCTTGACTCTGACTTTTAGAAATGGGCAATGAAGGTTTGAAATCAGACTTCTGCTGAAACTCCTTAACTAAGTTGGGACTAGCTGACATGGCTTCCAAGGTGCAGGGACTCAAGAGCATTGCTGCAGACTGAGCCATTTCCTCCGGCAAGGCTTGGCTACGGTGGGTCCTACTGTTTGTGATGGGTTGAGCTAGATTGGGGAAATTGTTTGTGGAGGGCGAAGTGGAACAAGATGGAATGTCATCAGTAAGTCCTGATTGGGCTCCACCTCCAGTGGCCGTCAATAAATTGCTACCCGCAGTTGGGAGCAAATTAGATGTTGGAGCTGAAGGAAGTACCAGCTGTCCAGGCAACTCTGCCAGCATGCCTGGTTGCTGTGGCTCAAACTTTGGCTGCATCTGCTGAGCTGTATGAGAGAATCGAACACTTGGTTGGGTATTATTTTTTGTCATCTGCTGAGGGATCATGTGCTGCTGAGAAAGAGAATTTGAGGTAGATAAAGTTTGAGGCACTTCTAACCGCTGCCTTTGCTGCTCTTGGAGTTGTGACAGTTGAGGAGGCTGTTGCTGCATAGACTGTTGCAACAAGAGTGACTGTTGTTGCTGCTGAAGCTTCTGTATCAGTTGCAACTGAATCTGATGTTCTGACGTCTGTAACTGTTGATTGACTTGTTGAGGGAGCTGAACAGACATACGGTTTTGCTGTTGGCTTTGACCATTAAGTTGTTGCTGCTGCTGTTGTTGTGGCTGCTGCTGCTGCTGGTGGTGGTTTTGTGGGAGGTGAGCATGAAGCTGATGGTTTTGGATAAGTGCTTGCTGCTGATGAACATTGTGAGTTTGCACTAAACCCTGGGGCTGTAATAGTTGGGCCTGAGCTTGGTTCGAAGGAAGTGTTTGATTCGTCAAGTTTTGCCTGGGCTGCTGACTAATGTCATGTAGTTGTTGCTGTGACCGCATAACTGAGCCTAATTGGTTCAATGTGGTTGGTAACTTTGACAGCTGATCAAGCTGTGAAGCTTGCTGTGGTGGTTTCTGAACATTGAACTGTAAGTTGTTTTGCTGCAAGATCTGTGACCCTGGCAAGCCCAACTGACGGGAAAGATCTGCTGAAGCAACATTCTGAAGAACTGATCCAGTTAGAGTTCGCATATAGTCAGGTTGCACAGTTGAGTTACAGAGGGAAGGATTTTGCTGCATATTCAACCACTGGACTAAGCTCAGGCCAGGGAGTACGGTATTCTGAGGTTGTGGATCCTTTATGCAGATATCATCACTGAGCCAAGGCATTGTCCTCTTGAAAAGGTTCTCTAGATCTGAACACTCATCATCTGCAAAAGATTCTGAGTCAGCTATCCATCAACAAAGCTCTGTCAAAGTTGCACTAAAGAGACAATTGCTTCAGTCCAAACAGTCCGATAATCAAAAAGGGGGAGAAAACCCACAACAAAACATTAGAATGAGCAGTGTCTTCCACGATTACTGGATGAACATCAAGGTGGGTTAGGACGCACAATGGGTAACTTCGAATTAAAAGTTGACCAGATAGAATAAAGAAAGCATCCAAACATTGACATTTCATCATTTGCAATTTTACGAATTATTGATTAGGATTATCTGACCCAGGCTAATTTTTGACTCAGGATATCTTTTAGTGGCCCAGTCAGTGGTGGTCTGAATACTTGGATGTTTGCCACATGCACATTGGAGACAACGCTGGGAGGAAAGGTTTCTCTCATCCATCCTGTGTGGGTATTCTTCTTTCTCTTTCTCTCTCTCTCTCACACACACACACAGGGGTGATCCAAGGGCTGAGATTAGCTTAAAAAAGGAAGTTGGATTAGGATGTGAAAGACTCTATATAAGAGAGTTTCACAAGAGGGGCGGCTGCTGTGTGGTTTTCCCTTAAACGAAACAAAGAGACAAGGGTCTCTTCATAGTGAGAAAACAGGGTCCTTTTGTGGGTCGTGAGAGAAGGTGAGAAGGGTGTTCTAATTGTTTGGAGAGAGAGAGAGAGAGAGATAGTGAGTTCCTGGGTTTTCTTGGGACTTGGGATTGATCTGAGAAAAGGGAGAATTCTAATATGTTGTAACTTGTATTTCTCTATTTTATAGTGAAGAACATATACCGTGGACATAGGCCAAAGTGCCGAACCGTGTAAAATCTCCATCCTATGTGTGTGCTTGTTGATTACTTAAATGTTCAAATATTATTATTTATTCCATTAATCATGAATCGCTTGGCTCTATATCCCATCACATGGTATATAAGGGTTGTTTTCACTATGCTAACAAATGGTATTAGAGCTTCTAGTTTGTGTTTGGGGGGATGCAGAAGAAATTGGTGAGTAGTAAAAAAAAAATTTATTGGGTTAAACTTCCTAAAGTTTGTGGGTTAATTCATGATGGCAATAAATGGTACTATTATTCAATTCTTTATTAAGAAATTTGATGGAAGGGGTAGTTTCACTATTTGGCAAAGAAAGGTGAAGGATTTATTAGTACAAGGCGCGCGCGCACACGCACACACAAAGAGAGAGACAGAGAGAGAGAGGTAAGTTCATGGTTATGAAAGATAATGAGTGGCAAAAAGACAGAGATGGAGGCATTCAAAACAATTCATATTTGTCTTGCAAATAACATATTATTTAAAATTATAGATGATGATTTAGCACTGATTTTATGGGAGTTGGAGAAACTCTTCATGGAAAAGAGTCCACCATTAAGGTAAATCTAGAACAACAATTGTATGAGTTAAAGATTGAGAAAGGTGTGAATCTATTGGAACACTTAAATGTGTTCAACCAGCTCTCGGATCAACTGCACAAGTTGAAGTCAAAGTGAAAGAAGGAGACAAAGCCCTATTTCTTCTTTACCTACTTCCCGATTCTTACGAAATTTTTATGACTACATTACTGTTTGGGAATGTTCCAGTAAGCTTGTAGGATGTCTCGGAATCCCTCCTACCTACTAAGATTAAGAGGAAACCAACATTGAAGGAAGTTAAGATTTTGGGTTAGTTGGTTGCAAGGAGAATCACAAGGGAAAATCATCTGTGAGGGATTTGGAAAAAAAACATGTCTAGGTCAAAATTCAGATGGAAGGGAAAGATGCAATGTTTTCTCTTTAAGGAATATGACCACTTTAAGGATTGTTTGGAATGTTCTAATAGGAAGAAAGGTGATAATTTTAGTATAACAATGGCAGAGGAACATGAGGAATAAGTTGGATATGTTCTC
>JAOXJP010258578.1:0-21257 GCA_025762735.1 Platanus orientalis | reverse complement strand
CATTGATGTGAATGGATTAATGTCATGCGCTAAAATTTGTAGCCGTATAGGTATGGGTTTTGGGGCGTGACAGACCACAGGTCAATCCATAGGTTCATTGCACATTGGTTCTCCAATTTTTGGTAAAAGAAGGTTTGTTTACATTCTAGCTACCATACAAAATAAATTTATTTATATTTTATGTCTATATTATAATATTTTATACATATAATATCCTTATCGAGCCAAGCTTTTAAAGAGTTGAGCTCAGTGTAGCTTGGCTCATGCTCACTTAGTAAACAAGCTCAAATAAAAGCTTCAGCTCAGCTCTATGAGCTCCAAACAAGGCTTAAGCTTGGCTCATTGCCAACCCTAATTAGAAGAACAAAAAGACCCCCTAAATATTTAATAGAAGCTCAAATACTTGTGTGTATTATGACATCAACTTACACCAAGGCGTTAGAGTGCTAAAATTTATTTGTTACTTCTATAGATTCTCCATGAAGAGAAAGAACTCTCACTTTATCTACCATAAATGAAGAATACAAATAATACATAGGGAATGTGTATACATCAAATTTCATTGTGTGTGTAAATCACCCATTCGCATAATGGTTTTATTTACTTAGGGGATTTTACACTGCTCCAAATCTAGGATCTCGAATCTATTAATTACATCTCCTCTATATAAGTGAGGGAGAAAACCTCTGATTAAGGGTTGCAAGAACAAAATAAATTTCAAAATGAATCTACATTGATACTTATAGATCATATCATTTTACAAGATGATGATTACATATACAAATCACCTTGCTGAGGACATCTTCATATGATTCTCTTCGTAGCTGCACAAAACTTCAAGGTTTGGTCATATATAGGACTTGGAACTTGATGATGGAGGTACTCACTTGGATGTTGTAGGAGTCGTTAAAGATCTAAAAGATCAATTCTTTCAGACATGCATGGGGTTTCATATATATAAGAAAATTGTGAGAAGTTGCAAATTTTATCTACAATCTCTATCTTTCCCTTATTTTTAAGGATTAAGTTTTATTTGTAACAAAATAAGATTATCCTGATCACGATGTTCTCTATGGACAAAAAGAAAAATGGCATGCATTTCCTTCCATGGATGTAGTTGTTTGGTTGTACATGATAAGCCTTATCTTTAATGACTTCAATATATCTTCAGCACTGTTTGAACCTATATGAACTCTTTGATCTTTTTCTTTATTGGGCAATCCTTAATTGACTTAAATTGTAACACCCCGTGCCTGGATTAGCTATATGTAGTGGATCAAGACCCGACACCCCATGGTATTTTGAGCAAGAAGACTAATCTCAGTGCTCTGAGGACCTATACATGACTTAGGAGAGACTAGAAAACCTTTTAGAATAGTTTAGTGGGATTCACATTGACCAAAGTGTAAAAGACCCATAAATTCAAATTTTAGCATCTGTGACTGATCATAGATCTCATGACCGATCACAAATCCGTTGATCAATCCCCTGACTGATCACAAACATGGGTCACACCCCTTGGGTTTTTCATTATAGGAGTTTTTGTAAACCTGTGATGGATCACAAAATTTCTTTTACCGGTCACAAGTGTGACCGATCACGAGTTGGACTGATCACTGGTCCTTTGATCAGTTATGACTTTTAAATCTAGAAAAAAATATACATGTACAGAATTGATGTGTCTCATTCTAATTCGACCTCCACAAGAATAAAATCTTGTTTTAGACGATTCCAATCCCTTTTAAACCTCATTTGAGTTCTTTAAACCATTTAAAACATAGAAAGAAAGAGTGGGAGAAAAATGGGAGAGTTGGGAGAAAGGATGAGCGTTCTCTTCTCTAAGAACTGGTAAGTTCCCACAACCTTATATCTAGAGAAACCTTTGTTAGATTTTTTTAAAAACTTCATTAATTATGATATGTGAGTGTTTGATGATTCTTTTGGTGGATGAATTTCATAGAAAGGAGTGAAACGGTAGTAGATTGTGGAAGATATTAGAGATTGAAGCAAGAAGAATCAATAATTGTAAGTTTACATACATGATGTGCTATTCCTTTGTTCTCTTACTCTTTTTTTTCATTGTTATCCTTCATTTTGTATGGAATCTTAGTTTTCTATCAATTAATTATTAGAACCATGAAAAAATAAGTGAGTTCTCATATTTGGTGTTCTACTTCTTTTGACTCCTTGGCATTTTCTTCATTGGTACTATTTAATTTGGATGAGTTCTTAGTTTTTCATCATAGGATTAGTAGATCCATGAAGTTTTTGATATATTGCATGTTCTATTGGAGCATTCCTTTCATTCTCCTATCAACTATTACTGTAATTTATTTGATTAGATGAATATTGAATTCTATAAGTGGATTTCTAAATTTACTCAAATTTGGTTATGTTCCATAAGAGGTTTATTTATTTCCTTGCTCTAGTATTATAGAATTCATTGAATTCCCAAGTCTTTTCCATATAAGTTGAAGTATGGGAGTTTAATCCTTGTGAAACCAATGGGAATTTTGAAGTTTTGTGGTAATTCTCTGATTTTGCCTTTAATTATATACTTGTATGATCTCTACTCCTTTTGATTGATGACATTTAATTGGTTTCCCTAAGCTAACAAGTTTTGCAGTATATTCCTTAATCTAATTCATACACTTGTTGATTATATTGATGCCTTTATGATGCCCCTTGCATAATTATGTTAGTTTGTGTTTGATCCTACGAGTTTCATGTTAGAACTTTAGAATTCATATGTCTTATTTAGATTTTAACTCTTTGATTGGTCTCAGTTTCAAACATGAGTCTATACCATTGATTTTGGTTTCGAAAATGAGTTTGATATTATGGTTTGATTTGATAAATGAGTTTCAACTACATGAACATATTTTTCTTCGCATTCTTCAAGTAGTAGTATATTACTCTATATGAGCATGAGTTTTGACATATCGTAATGGACACATGGATTTGGTTTTGAAGCCTTGATGCCTGGGGGGATTTTTGCGAGCTACACCCTTAATGCAGTAGGGGATTTTTTTGAACTACACCCTTAATTCCGTAGGGGATTTTTATGGCCTATAGACTCTGCCATTGAGAACACAGTACAGTGAACACCCTTGATTCCCTAGGGGATTTTTGCAGGCTATAAACCCTGTCATTGGGGATATAGTACAATGTGCACCCTTGATGCCCTGGGGGATTTTTGTGGGCTATACACATTCGAAGACCCCATAGGGTGTGGCCTTCAGGCAAGTGAAGACCCTACATGGGTTGAATGATTCTATTGGATGAGATTTGATAAAATTTGGCTTCAGAGACCCTACATGGTTTTAGTGATTTGATTTGCTTTGATTTGATCCAATTTGATTAGATTTGACTTGATTCAATGAGTTTTGTTTTGGAGACCCTCCGTAGGTTATACTAGTTCAAAGACCCTATTGGTTTTCCGTCGATCAAGCAATTGTTTGGGAATCTATTAGTTGAGATAGTTTATCCAAGAGGTGCCAAAACCTACTTATGGTAAAGTATTTTAAAGTTAGTATTTGCATTGCACATCATGAATTTTGCATTTATGATCCATTCATTACACATCTCAATTATGATCACTTGGTTGTGTTGACTCTCGCTTGTTAGGTACTTCATATTGGATTGACGATTATTATGATTAGCCTCGATTTATGTATTCTTTACATGTTGCGATTAATTATTTGAGTTATACTTGTGCATGATTCGATTTACTTTGTAGGACATTTTGTATGTTCTCTCACGGGTTTTATAACTTATCCATATTTTTAAAACCATTTCAGATGGAGGTTCGTTTTGAGTAGCTTCTTGTAGGTTTGGCCTGAGAAGAGAATCTTGAGGGTAAGAGGACCTAGGTTTTTACTATCATTTGCTCTCCACTTATTTTTGGAACATTAGGTAAATAAAACAAGGATTCTCTTTTAACTATTAGTTTAGCATTCTTTGCTATTTCTAGTTGATAAGACATGGATATTATGTGGATGACCATTTTGATGGTGTTTAGTTGGACATTTATGAACTTGATATAATTGGAGATTATGTGATTATTCTACTGCATTGTTTATTGTGTTATATTGATTGTATTTCTACTGCAATTAAGGATGATGCTATTATGATTGTTAAGTTTTTCCACTGCAATGTTTATTGGTAATTGTAGATGTTTAATCTAGATGGTTATGTAATAAGAAGAAAGAATATATATATATATATATATATATGAGGAAATGTAGAAAAAGAAGGGCCAGACCCCCAATGTCACACTTCGGAATCCGGGACACTGCTATTATACATATCCAGACTTTGATTTGTGTACACATTTTGGGGTATGACACAAACATTATCCCTACGCATTCAAAGTATTCTGATTTGAATTTGACTCTATCTCTGAGCTTTGCAGACCTACCACATGTAGGCCCTGAATGGTTCATTTAATGATTGCAGACAAAATTTATCTGTATAGATGGACTTCATTCGCATGTGTGATTTTACCCTAGCAGATATTTATCTATGGATATTGCCACGTGTCATTATCAGACCACCTTGTAATGACGTATTTAAAGCTTGACTTGATGTAGTGTATTTCACGGATGAGTCCTTTATTTATAGGATTAAATCCATACCATAGTATGAAGAACTCGTAATCCAATCCTATGAGAACTCTTCATGTCAATATTGAGACCCAACCAATGCCTAATTTTACTGAAAAACTAAAAAAAAACTGTGATTATGAGTGATGCATGCAACCATTTAGTCCTACATTGCCAAACTCATGAATGGATTAGTACCAATTGCCATTAAAAATATGAATTTCATTGGACAAGTTCTTAAGAAGAATTAGAGAGGATGTATATAAATTGTATTAGAAGATGATAGATAGAGAGGGAGAGTTTTTAATAGTAGTGGAGATATGATAGGTTAGAAGTGAGAGAAAGAGGGAGACTTTGGAGAGATTAGTAGAAAATATATTATAATTAGTAAGTTAAAAAAAATACTTTTAGGTAATATTTTGTTAAGAGAGATATTATTTTGGATAAGAGGAATTATAGGAGAGGAGCGAGATTATAGAAAGTAACATATTGGTAAGAGGAAGAGACTATTTTTTATGAGAGATATTATGATGGAGAATAAAGATAATAAGAGGAGAGAAAGATTAAGTTAAGAAGAAAATTAATTGAAATAAATAGAAAATGAATATCTTACACATGGGTAGTAAAGAGAAAAGATTTACTAAGAGGAATTTTAGAAGATATGAAAGGAGATGCTAGGGATGAATTTTAGGAGATAGGGGTAGAGACGTGACAAAAATAGATGTCTTAAAGAGAACACGTGTGGTAAGTATGTGTGTAGGGAAGTCAAAAGGGCCTCCATGTCAGAATTCTTTACTTTATTATATAGAGAGTATCCATTGGTAGAGCAAACATTTCTATCATCTAAGACATGTTGTTAAGACTTAAACTAAACATCAAGTTTGGAAGCAAATCCACTACCTCAATTAGTAGTTAACATTGATAAATCTTTCACAAATCCAATTCTTCGATATATCATGATTTATTTTCCTATTCCTAAACCATCAAGAGAAGACATGGAAAATGATGAATAGAAAAAGGGATAGGAGATCTCCATTGTTGATACCTCTACAAGCATAAACCTCCACATTAGGAGTCCTACTAAGCAAAATTTTGTATAAAACACAAGACATAAATTCTGGGATCTAATTATGTCATTTAAAACTAAATCCCATTTTATCCAACAAATTGGTGATAAAGTTCCATTCCACACGGTCATAGGCTTTGCTCATAGCCAATTTAAGTCTTTAAAACTTCATTATTTCACGAGTAATGAGAATATTGTTCGATATCTTTCTTCCTTTGACAAAAACAGATTGGTTAGGAGAAATGATTTCAAGGACATGTTGGAGTCTATTTGTTAGGGTTTTTTAGATGTTTTTATATACTGCATTGAATAGATTTATGGGTCAAAACTGGGCAATGACTTTAGGTTTCTCAAGTTTTAGAATAAAGGTAATGAAAGTCCTATTGATCTCAGCCAATGAGTGTTATGAGAGAAAAAATCTATGATTCCATCCGCGATATCTCAACCAACACACCCCAATACTTGTGAAAGAATCCTGCTTGAAAGACACCAAACACTAGATTTAGCTAACATCCCAAGTCTTCCACCGTGATGTCATCTTTGGCTCTCTGCTCTCACCCTCTTCATCTTGGCTTCTCCCAGTCTCCCTTCTCATCTTTTGCCTTAACGTAGATGACGATGTCGTACTAAGTCTAGGTTGTGCAAACTTTGATGAGTTCATAATTTTTTAGCATAAAGGAAAGGTCTTTTAGAAATGTTGTTCTTTATTATATGATAAGAGTGATATGCAATATTCTAAAATTAATCAAGGTTAGTGTTTGACACTATGTCCTTAAGACAGATTTCGCCCCTTGCAGTGGTGCTTACGAACTCTTCGGACGACAACCTCCCAGGATACAATGATTGACTACACACAAAAGAAGAACTGCAATCTGTGTGCCTGACGAATAAAACTTGTGTTGTATTCTCTCTTATAAAACCACTAGAATGCACTCTATAATGCTTAATTTAATACACCCTCTATGATGCCTAATTTCTTATTTTCTAAATACAAGATGAACGAACATATTCATACACTATTCATGTCTATTCGGAACAGGCATAGAGACACAACTTTTGGTGTTCGAACAGACATAAAAACAAAAGAATGCAATTGTGTAGCCATATTCATGTCTGTTTGGAATGGACAAGGGGTTGAAATGTGCAATTTAACAGTCGCATTTGTGACTATTCGGTTCAAACAGTCACGAGAGTAAAAGGGTAAAACGTGAGACGAATAGACACACCCCCACAGGTTTAACCGATTATGGGAGAAATAAAAATAATAATAAATTACTATTTTATTTTTCTTATTGACCCAACCTAACTTAGTTCGGTGCAGTGCAGCGCCCTTTTACCAGTGTTCAATTAAGCACATTTGGAGACAATTTATCATTCACCCATTAGCGGTTTTGAGCATCCAATCATACGGCGTTGTTCTCCTCATTGAGGTGAACACGAACCCATGTGGATCTGCCTCAAACTACTTGTGGATCCTGCTTTTATTTTGGCTCAAAGATGCCCAAATAGTCAAAATTTCAAATCTGGGCACAGTAAAAATCTAGGCACATTCAAAAAACCAAAATTGTTTTCCAACAAGAAACTGGATTTCTCATCCCAACAATTTTGCCTTGTCTATGTTGTTGATTTGGCTAACATGTAAACTTTTGCATCTCATGTCACTTACATGGTTTAGGGTTTCATTTATCTCATGTTTTTACTTTCTATTAGGACAAGCTCAAGCCTTCTTAATTTTTCTTTTCTTTTTCAGGATAGAAATAATTGTGATGAAATCTACTACAATGAAAGCAAAAGCAAGTGTTGGATCTGTGAATCCAATAATTCCAATTAATCCCTAAATTTCATAATCTTAAAAGTTAAGTAATTTAATTAAATTAAAACCAAGTGACCCAATACATAGAGGTGTCATCATTAAGTTTCTTGAAGATAGTTGAGGCCTCCAACAAGATTGTACAAGGGAGCATGCAAAGCTACCTCTAGGATACAATTAGGCTCATAATCAACTCCTTGTATAACTCCTTTCCCTTTAAGAGCTAGGTATTGAAAATGTCCATGAAAACATGTCCAAAATTTTTGAAATTTTCAGTAGATTTTTCCCTTATCAAGTTGTTAATATAAATGAAAACCGAGTCAAGAAGACAATGGTAACACCATCAACCAAGTGGAGATTCTTCTATGAGAACCCACTTAGATTAAGGTGTTTTTCCAACCTAAGAATGCAAAACAGGGCTCCTCAAGTGAGGTGCTGATCCAAGGGCTGTGATGGGCCTGGTATCTTTCCAACACATACCCAAAAGAAAGAAAATAGAGGAGGAAGAGGTCTTTAAAGGCTACATTTTCTCCTTCTCTATATGTTCTTCTCTGTTTTTCTTTCTGTGTTTTAGCCCAATTCGTTGCCATAGTTGCAATTCGGCTCCAATCCCATCTCACCTACCAAACTACCACCATCTTTTGAAATATACAAGTGGTTTAACATATATGTTGAAATAAAACTCTGTCTTGGCACATGTGGGACTAAATGTTTAAGAGGAAATTTTGAAATTGAAAATGGTTACTTTGCCAAAACAGGGGTTTTGTAAAAACCATCATTTTCAACAGAAAGAACACATCAAATAGAACATGAGTCATTGCATTTTTGCTTTCTTTTCTTCTCCCTTTTATCCCATTTTCTAGTTCCTCTCTTACCATTCAAACACCCCGACAATAAGAACCATAAAACAATAATGCTTGTTTTTCAAACGTGTACTTAATATTCCATTGTGGGGGTTCATGGGATCACCCAATGTGATCAAGCTGTCCACTTTAGGTAGCCTAATCTCCATTGCCCCATAAGCTCCATCTTGAAAGCCCCCAACAACATTGAGCTCTAACCCTATTTTTGGTTTGAGGATATGATCATAACCTAACTAATACTCATAAATCTTATCAAATTTAATTTTTGATGCCAAATAATTGCCTTCATTACTGGGTTTTTTTTTTTTTTTTTTTTTTATCCATACTTGTCAACTATAATCGGAAATAGACCATCATCCATCATTTGCAACTGGAAGTGGCAACCCATCAGGCTCTGAAATAGACCATGTCATGGTAGACAAGGTTCATCCTGTGACTGGATATTTGGATTTGTATCCAATATCAGGTTACTTAAAAGGATATGAAGACTGGTATGCTTTGTAAATATCCGCTAGATATCGGATCAGATATAGATATATACATAACTTTAACGGATCAGATACTGGTATAACTATATCCAGTCCATTTTAGAACCCATATGTGGACAATAACAATATATGAATATGTATGAAGTACCAATTACAAGAATTACAACTTATAATACTTTTGAAATTATGTCATAATACTTGACCCTAGAAATATAAGTAAACTCTATGTAAATCTCATAAATAACATATCAAGATAATATTGTATACAAATTTCTAGTGTATAACAGTGATCAAATCATAATAACAATATCAAGCTTCATATCAGAGTCTGTAAAATATATAATCATTAAACTAATAAATGAGTTAGAGTGACTTATCATTTGGTGTTTACGGATACAAACACGCTGTCCTTATATTGGATTTCACCGAATTGAAGCGTATAGTAGCCTAAATCAACATCCACATCTAGGAAAGCACCAGATAATCTTTTGTGACTCTATAGTGTGGAAATCCACAAAGAATGGCGCCAACATTCTTGATAAGTAGACTCTAAAACGTCAAGAATAAGAATAAAGTGAAACTATCTGAGACTTGGTTATTTCTCTCTCTCTCTCTCTCTCTCTCTCTTAAAGAATATCTTTGCATGTGTGTTTAGCTGTGTGAATATCTACAACCATGATGTTGTGCACATCAACCTATTTGCAACCAGCAGCCCCTCTTGTGTGCATGTGAAATCCTCTTATAGAGGCCACGATCACTACTCTATAACCAATACGTTGGGATGCTTCTTGAGTCCTCCAACACATGGTTGTTACTCTAAATTTAATATATTAAATCTAGTAAGTGAGTTAATTACATTAAAATCTAAATTAATATTGTAATTCATGAACATTTAATTAAGTTTCAATTTTGAATCTCTATTAAATATAATACATAGACCACAAGAGCTCACTTCAGGGCATCTCATAGACGAGAGCTCAACGTTTTTCACCCATTTATTATTGATGGGGAAGAGTATACCGAAGCCCCTACTAGACGACTCCTATAAACCAGCATAATCCCGACCCTAGAGGGATCGATCCAAAGAGTTCCCAAGAAGACCAGCTCAGGAATCCCTTAGAGGCCCTCCGACTCACCAAATGCTGAGGCCATCGGCGAGAAACTAGAGCTAAAGGTCGGCACCTCGCCGGCACCTAGCTTCCTGACCTTTTCTTGCCTCATGTGTGCAGTGTCCGCTCCACCTGGGACCTGGAACGGCCGTGGGACCATCTGATTAAGCGTAAAGGAGTCCAACCAAGCCGATACCCTATCAGTACCGTCTGTAGGAAGGGTTTCCCTAAAAACCTAAGGTCTACATAGTTAAAACCAGGTCAATGGCAGCTCAACACGATAAGGGTACAGGAATTAACAGTTAAGGAGCCTCCATCTCCGATGGAGCATGCCCCAAAATCCAAAGGGTGGTTGTCCTCGAGCAAAAGATTTAAGGACTGGCGGCATGCGAACAATTGCTGATGGAACAAAATCAAGAAATTATACAAGAGCTACGAGGCTGTAGAGGAGCGACCAACGATCACAACGTGAGATGGCCAGGACCCCACATCCTCCTAACCGGAAGTTGTGACCAGGGAAGCGAAGACGAGGCGATAAGCATCACGACCTCCCGATTCTAGGAAGCAAGCTAGCTTGGGGAAAGGATCCACACCCCAGACCTCTGAGAGGAGAGGATGGAGGATTTGAGAAGGGAGATGGCTACCATGAAAGAATCCCTCAAAGGAAAATCCCTGCCACCATTGACAAGCTGATTCAAAGGACAGACCATCCCTTCACCCGACCACTTCTCGATAAGTTTAAGCTACCTCAGATGGAGATGTTCGACGGCGGCAAGGATCCCCTCGATCATCTTAAAGCGTATAAGACACACATGAATCTCCAGGTGGACCCAATGAAATCATGTGTTGGGCCTTTCCTACGATGATCAAGGGTCCCGCCAGAGTGTGGTTTAGCCGGCTAAAGCCCGATAGCATCCTAACCTTCACAAAGCTAAGCCAACAATTTGTCAGCTACTTCATAGATGGCCAGAGACACCGGAAGCCAGTCACCTATTTGTTGAACATCAAGCAAAACAAGGGAGAGTCCCTATGGGACTATATGTCTCGGTTCAATAGAGAGATGTTGTAGGTGGATGATCCCGAGGAAAAGGTGATCATGGCCGCTCTCATGGTAGGGTTGCTGCCCTCCAAGTTTCTTTTCTCTCTCTCCAAGAATTCCCCGTCCCGCATAGCCGACCCCATGGTGAAGACACAACAACACATGGATGCTGAGACACACTCATCGCCAGACGAGAGTGGGATGTCGGGCCTAGTTCATAGTCTGATAAGAGAAAACCAAATGGAAAGTAGCGAATATGTGTAGACTTCACCGACCATAAAAAAGCATGCCCTAAAGACAGCTTTCCGCTCTCAAGGATCGACACCCTAGTAGACTCAATGGCTGGGCACCAGATCCTTAGCTTCATGGATGCCTTCTCGGGATACAACCAGGTAAAGTTGCACGAGTTCGACCAGGAGAAAACGACCTCCATCATTGACCAGGGGCTCTACTGCTACAAGGTCATGCCCTTTGGGCTGAAGAATGCAGGGGCGACTTACCAGAGACTTGTCAAAGATATGTTTAAAAGCCAAATTGGGAGGAACATTGAGGTGCATGTGGACGATATGTTAATGAAGAGCCTTCTAGCCGAGCAACACCTCTCGGATTTAAGCAAGACTTTCCAGACCCTGAGGGAGCATAGGATGAAGCTCAACCCCAGTAAATGTGCCTTCGAGGTGTCGGCTGAGAAGTTCCTCAGGTTCATGGTGTCTCAACGAGGAATAGAGGCGAATCCCAAGATAGTGAAGGCCATAATCGATATGCAACCTCCGAGGAACACAAAATAGGTATAACAACTAGCTGGGAGAGTAGTAGCATTGAGCAGATTTATATCCCGAGCGACGGATAAGTGTCTTCCTTTTTTTGCCTGCTGAAGAAAGCTTTTTGTTGGGACGAAGAATGCGACAAGGCCTTCCAAGAACTTAAGGACTACCTCTGTCGCCTGTCGTTGATCAATCAACCTAAGTAAGGCAAAGTGCTATACATATACTTGTCGGTATTAAAGATGGCAGTATGTTCAGTGTTGATAAGGGAAGAAGTTGGGATACAAGAGCCAGTATATTTCACCAGCATAGCCTTTAAAAGAGCAGAGGAAAGATACCAGAGGGCGGAGAAGATGGCATTCTCACTAGTTGTCACAGCCCGGCGACTAAGGCCATATTTTTAGGCCTACACCGTTCGGGTGCTCATAGATCAGCCACTCAGGACCATATTGCATAAACCCGAGACCTCAGGGAGACTGGTTAAGTAGTCGGTAGAGTTAAGCGAGTTTGACATCGAATACCACCCTTGGGGAGCTATCAAGGGCCAAGCAGTAGTGGACTTCATCACCGAGTACACTTACACACCAGACATAGAGATTGAAATGCAAGAAAGCAATAAGAGCAAGAAGAAGCCAGCCAGACAGAGTGGATCATACACATGGACGACTCTCCACCAATAGCGCAGTTGAGGAAGGGGTTGTCTTGGTCACGCCGGAGAAAAATAAGCTTGAGTATGCCATAAGGTTTGGGTTTAAGGCAACCAACAATGAAGTCGAGTATGAAGCAATGATCATAGGACTACGCCTTACCTGCACACTCAAGGCCAAAAGGGTTAGGGTCAACAGTGACTCCCAACTGGTAGTAGGATAAGTACGAGGGGAGTACAGGGTGAAGTATGGGTGAATGAAACAGTACCTTACCATAGTAGAGAAAAAGAAGTCCTGATTCTGGCATTTTAGTATATAGCGGGTCTCACGAGGGGATAATGAAGAAGCCGATAGGTTAGCCAGATTCGTGTCATCCGCCACTGAGAGCCTCGACCCCGAGATCATTGTTGAGTACCTACCCAAGTCAAGTATCAAAACAGAGAAACATATGGAAGTCAACATGGCAAACCCCAAGCTAGAATGGGCCAACCAGATCATAAGGTATTTGAAGAATGGTGAGTTACCCGAGGATAAGGAAGATGCGAGAAAAGTGAAAACACGTGCGAGTTAGTATCTCTTTCTCAGCGACACTCTTTACAAGAGGAGCTTCACCCTCCCCTAGCTTAGATGCTTGTCTGAGGAGGAAGCCGACTATATGCTTCAAGAAATACACAAGGAGATATGTGGGAGCCACTTGGGAGGAAGGTCGATGGCCCACAAAGCAATTAGAGCAGGAATTATTGGCCCTCTATACAAAAAGATGTAGGTCTTCTCACTAAAAAATGTGATAAGTATCAGAGATTCACCAATGTCCCTAAAAATCCCACAGAAGAATTAGTCCCGATAGTAGGGCCTAGCCCTTTACATAGTGGGGAATTGACATAGTCGGGCCACTTCCCATAAGGAAAGGACAAATGAGGTTCTTGGCAGTGGACATCGACTTCTTCACCAAGTCGGTGGAGGTTGAACCCTTGGCAAAAATCACTGAGAAAAACATCTATGACTTTACCTAGAAGTCCATCATTTGTTGGTTTGAGATTCCCTTAGTCATTATCACCGACAATGGTAAGCAGTTCGACAACACCCGATATCGGGAATTCTGTGTGGAGCTCGATATCAAGAATCACTTCTCTTCCCCGGCTCACCCTCAGGTCAACGACCAAATGGAGGTCACTAACAAGACGCTCCTGGGCATAATCAAGAAGAGGCTCGACAACTTCAAAGGCCTTTAGCATGAGAAACTACCAAGCATCCTTTGGGCATACTGCACCACGATGAGGACCTCCACAGGGAAGACGCCGTTCTCGCTGGCATTTAGAACCGAGGTAGTGATACCTGTCGAGATTGGAATGGCTATGCATAGAACAGAAAACTTCAACTCAGAGAAGAACAAAGAAGGCCTCAGAAACAATCTCTACTTATTAGAAGAGAAGAGACAAAGCTACACTTTGGATAACCGCTTAGAAGCAAAAAATGGCAGAGTATTATAACTCACGGGTCAAGGCAAGGAGATTTGCAGTCGGGGATTTAGTGCTCAGAAAGGTGAGTTTGGCAACACAAGACCCAACAAAAGGAAAGCTGAGACCGAACTGGAAAGAGCCTTATCCAGTAACACATCACAATAGGCTCGAGACCTACCACCTTGAAACAATGCAGGGGGAACCCTTCCGCGACCATGGAATGTAGAACATTTGAGAAGATATTATCAATGAAATCAGTGTTACGATTTTAGCCAGTGAAATATTCTAATTATGCAGGGTTGACGGAATTTCAGGTTATCACACCCAGACTATAAGACTAGCCCCCGGGTTACAAGACTAACCCTTAGGTCACAAGATTGATCCCAAGTTGCAAAATCAACCTATCCCCCAACTGAATAAAGTGCAAGGTGAAGAGGAGTCCAACAAATCCATCAAAATAAAGAGACCAAAAGTGTGTTAGGATGCATACATCGCAATCAGAGTCAACTCTCCTCTACCGAGTAAGTACAGCTATGCCCTCTCACAAATAAATTAAGTTAGAGAAATATTTAAGAGTACCCGGTGGAATTACCCAAGGAAGGCCCCCACGTGTGGAGAGGGCTCAGGTCTAAAAAGAATACAACCGGGGACCCTCATTCTTCTAAAAACAAGAGAGATCCGTCGGATCTTCTACCTTTATTCTAGGGAGGCGTCAAAAAGCAACGCACCCGTTAACCAAGGTTGTATTAACCCTGAGACACACTTACACTTAGAAAATTTCAATTGATTTTAGTTAATCACCTACCTACACCTGTTGTTAAAACGTTAACCCCGAGGGACCCCTATACTTTGGAAAATTTTATGTCATCCTTCCCTACTCAGGTAATAGTTAATTACCCCGAGATGCACTCATACTTAAAAAAATTTCTTAATCATTCCTACACTCTTAAAATTACGTACCCTAGCCTACCTAGATACGTATAGGGAGTGCGAGAAGAAATCACCAAGACATACACCAACACTTACAAAAATTTAAATTAAAAAGGTTGCAAATAGGAATCCATACATATAGACGGGGGCAAAAGAAAAATTCATTCATATATTGAAAATTTACAAAAGTAAAAAAAAAAAGTACAACTATTCATGGGGGTTGCCATCCCCCAACGCCACCTCTCTCGGGATAACCTCCTCCTGGCCGGCCTCTTCAGGTTCAACCACCACCGCCTATTAGACCGCTTCCTCGATTGCCAAGTCTCCTCCTTGGGTGGCCTCTTCTTGTCCTTCCTCGGCCTCATCACCCCCGTAGTTAGGCATAATAGACAAGAAGTCTAAGTCGAGAAATCGCTTGGTCGCTAAATCCCGAAAGTCCTCGAACCCTTCCGAGAAACAGTCGGCCTTAACGACCCCGAAAGCGTCCAAGGCTAAGTACTTGGTTGTAGCCTCCTTGAGGGTCCCTTCCAAGATCTTCTCTTTCTCTCTCTCCGCCTTTGCCTTGAGGCACGCCCACTCTAAGGGATTAGCCACCTTCTTGTTCACCACCCTATTGAGGGTGGCGGTAAAATTATCCTTAACAGCAATGAGGCTGTTCCTCTCGCTTCCTAGCTCGTCCCTAGCCCAGGCGACTTCCCTCTAGGCCTCTCACACATGAGTTGTCATCTTCTTGAGGCGAGCCTCCTGCTCTGTGACCCTTGCAGCCATGCTAGCACGGGAGTCCTTGGCCCATTTGAGTTTTCCCTTGAGGGTAAAAATCTTGGTCTTTACAACCTCCCGGAGGGCCTTGATCCCATTCTTTGCTTAGGCAAGGCGGTTAAGGTGGTCGGCACGGACCTGCTCACTGAATTTATGCCTCTGGATAGAGGCCGCCATCAGAACCACAATCTGTAAAGATGGAGCCGGGTCAGTACAAAGAACGAAAAAGAAGCTAGAAACAAAAAAAGAAAGACATAAAGGGAAGATATTTTACCCTAGCCGCGTAATGCATCATGTCTTGATGTAGAGCAGACGTGGAGAGATTCTTCCTCAAGTATTCAAGATCCTCAGGGGGAACACCCCCCAAGAGATAATCGACCCCAAGACTTGGCCTTGTCAGCCAAGAGGCAAACCTAGTAGAAGACTTACCCCTTTCAGAGACTGTAGAAGGAGAAACCAAGGGAATCGCGGTTGGCCCCACCCAGGTAGGTGTCGACGCAGTAACGGTCGTTAGGGTGGGGGCCTTGGGGGCAGGGGCGGGAGTGACTACTTGGCCCCTGGAGGTGGGGGCTTTGAGAAAAGTCGACTGTTTCGTCCTCCAAGTCAACGACTTAGACTATGGCAGCAGAAGCAAGAGGAGGCACTAGAACTGCTTCAGAGACAACTTGAAGGGCCTGAACCTCAGAAGGCCCTCCAGAAATAAGGTGTCGCTTCCTCTTTTTCGGAGATGCGGCTGCCTCGACCTGGCCAGCCATTACGGGGCCAGTTGATTTGGCCTCCTAGACCTTGGCCTCTCTTATCTCCTGAGCCTTAGCTAAATGCTTCTTGTTTGTCTTCATCGCTACACAAAAAGTAGACTCGGGGTTAGAAACTGATAAGAAATAAAAAATAATAAAAAGGAGAGAAAGAAAGGGAAAAGGAATAAGAGAAGGGAGAAACTAAAGACGTAGAGGAAGTGTGAGTTACCCGAGTCCAGACCAAACCCACACTGGTGGGGTCGGTCGGGTGAGACAAGGTCTTGGAAGGCGTGGGACGGGTAATTTATAACCTCTCGGATATGAGCTTTCTCATCGTTGAACAACTCGTCCACTTCAAAAACTAACAAAAAAGAGGGGGAGGAAAAAACATGTAAAACAATCTAAAGAAAGAGACTCAAATAACAACAAAAAATGTAAAAACAACAAAAAATTTGAAAACAACAACAGATTCATGACTTACTTACTGGGCTGACTGCAGATGCCTAGGCCCAGTTGAACTTTATAGCAGGAACCTCCCTCAGGGGGTACTCCGAACCTTCACTAGAAACAAAGAAGTACCGGCTCCACCCACTGTTGAAGCTTGGGAGCACGGTTACCAAAGTAGTGGTCAGGTCCCGACTAGCAAAGTAGAACCACCCCAGCTTCTGCTCCTTTGGACAGTAGCAGTGAAAGAATTCGTTAAGGGTGAGATGACGCTCCCCCTTGAAAGTTAGTTCCCATAGGACCATGCAACCTATGGCTATCCGCCAAGCGTTGGGCATTAGCTACCCTGATGCCAGTCTAAGGCAAAATAGCAATTCCCTCACAAATAAGGGAACCAAAAACCTGAGGCCTGCCATGAGGGCTTACTCGTACAACACTACGCTGTTGGCAAGGGCTTCAAAAGCCTGAGAGTCTACGGGGGCAATAAAAATGATCCCCTTGGGAACGAAATAAGTGGAATAGTATCGAGTCAGGGTTCTTACCCCTAACTCAGAGCCATATTAGGTGGCTCTGAAATCCTACTCAGGAGCAATCTCCCCCGCCGCCTCTTAGGCATTAGATGGAGCCAGTTCCGTGGGGTTCTGTCAAACTCCCGACAAGTCGTTGGCCCTATCGACCATTCAGTCAATGGTATCCTCGGACACCATTGGATAACACTAGAAAAACAAAGAAATAAAGGGGAGAAAAAATTGGGAAATAACATGAATACAAATGTACCAAAGAGAAAGAAAGGAATGGAACTCAAAAGGCAATAACAGAAGATTGAAACTAGGAAAACAACGACCAAACGAAGCTACAACACAAATTAAACTACAAAGCAAAAACAAATTACCTAGGAAAAGGAGAAATCGAGAAAACCTCCTGAGACAATGGATAGTAGACGCTCGGAACAAGGAGAACACCGGAGAGGAAGAAGAAGAATAGCCTGAAAAAACACGATAGTGCAATGAAAACTAAAACGAACAGAGGTTGAACACCAAGAAACCGAAGACCCTCTGGAAGCCACTTGGAACAGAGTTTAGGAATTGCAAGAAATAGGAAGCAGGGATAAAAGAAAATCAAACCATGCTCTAGGAGGGGTACTTATAGGCAGCCTCGAGGATTTTCAACCCTATGCAAATCGTGCATCCACCGGTTAATAAAATCAATCTGGGAAACGAGGCGATGAGCAAATCCCAAAATATTCAAGAGGTTTAAATATAACCGTTAGATGACATAGAGATCTGAAAAGACACGACGATTGACATAACTCGTAATCAGCACCAGCACATCCTCTCGGTTACTAAAATTCATTAAATGTGAGACAATCATTAGCGCTTATCTCTAACCGATATCACCTTGATAGTTGAAACAACACGTTGTTTGCGCCAAAATAAAAAGTAATGGACACAAATAATTCGTACTCCTAGGTCACGTAACCTTGGACACGGGAATAAGGGGGCAACTGATGGGGAAGAGTATACTGAGGCCCCTACTAGCCGACTTCGATAAACCAGCACAATTTCGACCCTAGATGGATCGACCTAAAGAGTTCCCAAGAAGACCAGCCAGGGAACCCTTAAAGGCCCTCTAACTCACCAAATGCGAAAACCATCGACAAGAAGCCAGAAACATCTCTCGGTACCCAACCCCAAGTATTTTGAGAATAGCCCTAACTATTAATCAGATCACCCGACACCCAAAGACCGGTCGAGACCCCGAGGCGCCCAGTGCTTGAGATTCCCTAATGTGCATAAACACAACTACCCCGACTACTCCGCTTAAGGATAAGACAAAACCATTATGAGGAAGGAATATTCTCTGTAGCATGACTGACACTCTGAGAAAATAACAGAAAGAGCAGGGGGAGACACGGCAAAAAACATGGGAGAAAGTGACATGTGGGATCTTCTCTAATACATCACTACCCAAACCTATAAATATAGATATCGATTCATTCTCCAGGTATGAGATATCAGAAACTCTAATTGAGAGAGCTCTATTTCTACATTCTCCTGTTATTTGACTTAACCATCGGAAAGCTAGAAACCGACACCCCATCAACGCCTTGTTTTCTGATCTTTTCTCGTCTTGTGTGTGCATTATCTGCTCCACTAAGGACCTGAAATGGCCGTGAAACCATCAGATTAAGTGTAAAGGAGTTCACCCAAGTCGATATGCTGTCAATTATAATTTTTTTTATAGGTAAACGTTAGTGATTAATTTATTAATAGGTGAAAGACGGGTTTTACCCAAGCCATGGTAAGACACCCACAATTTATGTTATCACTGGAAAGAAGGTGATGGATCGGGAGGATAGAATTATCAAATCAAGTCAATCACTAAGAAGCCATCTTTTCAAATGTATCCACGTGGGTTGTGGTCCCTTTGCGTGGGCACCAAGGTCTTCATCAGTCCATCCACATCTAACCAAGCGTTATTTGTCTTACAACTCTTATCCTTTATGCTTTCCAGCGAAAGATATTTTCCTCCCTTGCTTGAGTGGTTGGTTCTCTTCTCCTTCAAAATGGGGTAGAAGGTCACGCCTGCATCTCTCCTCTCCAAAACGATCTATGAACAAAATCATCTTCTCCACCTCATCACTTCAAAACTAGTCATCTAAAACCCAGCCAACTTGAATTTCATAAAATATAAGCTTGTTTTCTTCCATGGCTGCTCTCTTAATTGGCCATTCTTTCCACACCAAGAACATATCAGTTCCCCCTAGCAGACCCACTTCAAGAATTCACATCTCTTTAGCTTGCCAAAGCCGCAAACCGATCGATTCTCCGGATCCAAAGACAAAGAAAGGGAAGGGAAAAGAGAATAAACACTGGATTTTGAGGCTGCATGGAGTTGTGGAGAAGGTGGGGAGGGAGCTTAAGGATAATTTGAGTCCGAAGCAGAAGGGTGACTGGAAGGACTTGATGTTGATGAGCTTCTCATTTGCTGTTTACGTTTACATATCTCAGAAGATTGTTTGTGCTTATTGTGCTTGGATGTCCATGATCAAATAATCATGGTAGCAACCAGTCTCGTGATATTGGGTTTGGCAGGCTCTAATTGATTTTGATATTGAAAGGGGAAGATGTTGGAGATGGTTCTTATATGATCTTGTTTCTTCTTCTATTTATATTTATATTTTCACCTCTTTTTAAACCTATGTTTGTTTTTGCCAGTGGCTTCAACAAACAGATTGTAATTACAATTACTATCTTTTCAGTTAAGAAAAGTTTAGGAAGAAGAAGAGAAGAGACAGAGGGAAGAAGAACAGCAACAAGAACGAGAAAAAAAAGATTCAAAGTCATGTAAGCTATTTTATACAAGCAATCAAATGAAATGGGCTTGGTCTTTGGAATGATTCTCGCTCGCTGCGCCGTACATGATGCATTGAAATGATGTTTTTTTTACAAAGATGTTCAATTCATATGTTTTTTTTTTGGTAAATGTGTGAACTTTTTATTTAGAATTAAAGATGGATTTCATAAACAAAAGTCCTTTGCGTCCTATGTTACGGCTTCGTATAACCAATGTGGTGGTATACTTAGGCATTGGTTTGTCCTAGACTTTCCTCCTTCGTTAATTTATTAGTTATTAGCTATTTTATTTTTGAGTCTGTTCACATGTTTAACAACTATGCATTAAAAAGAAGAAAAGAGGTTTTCGCAATCCACAATGTATGTTCTTGTTTCTATGGGACACTCTTCCAAGGTTTCTAGTAAACCTTGGATTACGTAAATGAGTCTCCATTGTTTGATTATTCACAAAAGTTAAAGAGTCTAGCCTAACACGTTCCATCAGTTTTAGGGCTTTTGACTTATTAGCTAGGTTCCATATATTTGGTATCACAATTCAAGAGTTTGAACCACATCAAAGAGTCGGGATTCCTAAAAGAACCGCAAGACCTTTATGCTTTGCACTTTGCACCCCAATTGATTGGTTTTTGGGATTTTTTGGATGCGTATGTGTGGGGTGTACTCTAACCCAGATTAGAAAACAGGTTGGAGTTTGTTCAGCATTTTTTAAATTTTCAATTCCAACTTTACCCGCGAACCAGATCCAACTCTGCATTTTTAACAAGAACAGGGCTAGCTTGCAGAACCTGCTTAATTTGGGTTGTGTGTTTCCTGACCGGATCTATTGCCACCCATGTGATGCCACCAAAGCTCTGTCAAGGATCTGGGCTCTAGTTCAATTCCAGTGTTTATCCACCAAAATAAGCATTTTATCTTACCAAAGATTATAAGGATGTTCTGTCCAGGATTTGGTGTCAAACATCTTTACCCGTTATTTAAATGGATCCTAGTTTACCCTCTGGTAAAAAATAAAAATAAAAATTAGTGTCATGTTTTGCACCTTACACATGAGGTAACACACTAAAAATTAGGTGAGAAAGAATCTTATGAGAACTGTGAAAACGTCATCAGAGTACGGACACATCAGCACCGAAAAGTGATAAGTGCCCCCCAAAAAGTGCAAATCACTTTTCAGTACTGAT
>JAOXJP010258567.1:0-21258 GCA_025762735.1 Platanus orientalis | reverse complement strand
CATAAAATGTTGTACCCCCCTTAAAATACCTTAAACACCTAATTACCATGGACATCTTCATTTGGCCTTACTTCCTTAATAATTCTTGGGCTTGGGCTTCCAAATAGGATAGGCTTTCTCCAAAAATTGCAAGGCTGCTACATTACAAATACTCGACCAAGGTGTTGGGATCCAAAAAATGAAGTTGAGTGCCTTGAGATCATATGATTCAATGATGCTCGACGACTTTAAAGTTAATAGAGCTGAAAGGAATCAAGGCCTAAGCAATCGACAGAGAACAAGTTCATCTTCTGGAAGCAATGTCAACCCAAGAAAAGGATTTGAAAGCGAAAAAAAGTCAAGAGGCCGAAGGAGAAAAGAGAAGTCTATATCCTTGACCCAAAAATTTGGTCTCGATGAGCTTAATCCTTACCAAAGAAGGAATAAAAAATAAGAAGTTTTACACGACAAAGGGGTTATTTTCAGAAAGTCCTGCTGTAGCAGGACTTAGCGTTAACAATATAACGCTTTAGGGACTTAAAATGGCTAATTGAAATAGCTTAAGCCACGTCGAGGGTCAGATTCCTGGAAGAGACAGACCTAGCAATACACCTTGGACATTCGCATTGGTAAGGCTGTCGCAAAATAGTGAAGATATTAATGAAGGCATTCATCAATTCAAGAATGATCATTCAAGATATCCTAGGTCCCCATATAAGAAGAAAAGCGGGTTCGAAGACAAAAATGTCTAAAAACTAATAATAACGTGAGCCAAGTATTGTGGGTTGTACAAGGACAAAGAATGCCCAACAATAACAATAGTCTAGTGTAACTGAGTTATAATTAAAAGAATTCATGCGCAAACATGTTCGAACAAAATTTTCATTCTATATATATAAGTCTAAAATAACAAAGGCTCTTCTTGAGACAAACAATGTCTAAAGGCAAAAATGTCCTAAAAAGTGAGACGATGGAAACACCAAGGGCTCACGTTGAGACCGTTCATCGCTTCTTGAAATATAGAATGACCTAAATATGGTCAAAGTAGGGCTTTAAGGTTGGTGACTGACAAAGGTTAAGCGCAGGTTCCAGCAAAAACTATTTGACCAATACATTGTCAAGGGCCAAGAAGACTTGGGTGAGGCATGTCCATCTCTCTAGAAGTCACCTCAGAAGTTTCCCAGAGCGACGATTCTAAACTAAAAGAGCAAAGGAAGGGGCTTAAGTCAGTGTGCTTTTTCACGTTTATGCTCTTTTCCAGAATCATCACAGGCATAAAAGAGTAGACTATGTGTAAAGGGGGACTCCATTTCCTAAGCTACAGATGATGCCATCTCCTGATCCGTAAAGCAGTCTTCCACAACCTAAGGAGTACCCTAGGATTATCTAGCAAGCCCATGCATTCCTCCAACTCCTTGAAATAAGGAAACCCAAGATAAAACGACCATCCTTCAGCCATATAATGATAATTGGAGCAAAGGACATGGCGTGAGAAATGTGCATTGAACATTCTCATGAGCAAGCAAATCCGGGTACCAGTTATATGTCAGGAAGGGGAATTACTCCATTTAACAAAACTTGAAACCACTCCAGAGTATCAAAGTTCGATGATATGGTTGCAGATAAGATAAGATGCGAACATGTTGAGAAAGGGTGAGCACAAATTGATGCTTGGAGTTGGTATTTATAAATCTATTGAGGAAATGGTAAACAGAAGGCAACGAAAATGGTTCGGTTTCTCACGCAAAATCCGAAGTTCATGCTGCTTGAGATCATTAGAAGTTGGGCAAATCCTAGAAGCAGTTAATGTCTGAAGATATTGCATACTAAAAGTGGCACCGTTTGGGATAACCTAGTCAATTCAGTAACATCTACGAATTGGACCACTAGAAATAATCAATACAGTTTGGGTACACAAACCCAATGTGACAAAAGAAGGTTATACGCGTCTAGTTAAGATCTAAACTAGACATGTGTTGAGGGGCATTTGTTGGCACCATCTTAAAATTTTGCTTATTGGATGAAAGACACATGGGTTTTAATGGATCTAAAGATGGAACCATGAATAAAGACACGTAGTGAAACCAATATTATGACACGTGTTACAACAACTAACACACGATAAGGGAAAGTAACTACTTACACGAAATAGGTCAAGTAAGACCACTACACATCCCATGATGGATATCAGTCACGACATGGAAAAGTGGCAATAACACTAAAGAGGAGTGGAAGGTGGAAGGAACTGTCCATGCGACGTAGGGAAAATGTTGCAACTGCTGTAACTGGCTGGATTGGTATAAATAGGCCAAAAGAAGAAAAAATGATCAAACATCAACATCAAATTTCATTTTTATCTTAGGAGTAGAGTAGGTCTATCTTAGGAGTAGGAGTAGGAATAGGAGTAGCTTAACCTAGTTTGTAATTCGGTTTGAGAAGGGGTGAACTTGGTTTATTCCTAGTTCCTGTAATCATCTTGTTTAATATTGAGTGGGGCAACCCCTTCAAGGAGGTTTGTGATCCATTGTATCAAGCAAGGCGTTTATATTGTGTCATCATCTAGTTGCATTAACAAAGTTTGATATCTTTTCGGTTCTTTCCCCTTGAAGCCTCAAGACCTCTTTGTTGAGGCATGGTCTGGACCTGGCCCAGTACCCTAGGGTACCCGTACTTGGGGCTACATGGGGAAAGAGGAATTTTTCCCACCAACAAAACTATTAAACAACAAAGAATATTGATTCTATGTTAGCCGCATGGTCTGGATAAACCCATGCTTAGATTCTCAAAAGGAAAAGAGAAACGGAATGGGTCAAGAATGTGTTGTGGGTGTGGTTTCAAGAACCCAACCAAGAGAAGGTTTCTTTTTATTGATTGCTTTTAGGTTCTTGAATGGGGAATCCAGTAAACAAGGAAGGGAAGAAGAAAAAGAAAAATTAAAGATGAAGAAAAATTAGGAAAAGAAAGACATAGATACCTGTGGAGAAATCAACAACCCCACCCATAGAAAATCACCATCCTAAGTTTCAAGTTCAGGCCAAAACTTGAAGAAGTTCGTCATGGGAGACAAGAACAACAACAAAAAAAACCTTTTTTTATTTATTATTTCATCCTCAAAAAAAAAAAAAAAAAAAAAAGTGGTATCTCTTTATAAGTCAAAAATTCCCTAAAATCCTGTCCAGCCGTCAGCCATAGCCTCTCTACCCTTTCCCAATCGTGTAATACAAAGCCTCCCACCTAAAAAAACCTAATTTAGGCTTCTTACAATTGTGCCCAATATAAAAATTAAAATACCCAATATATCCTAACCTCTAATAAACTCTAAAACCTATCTATAAAAGCCTATAAAAATCCCTTAAAACTCTACTAGAGCCTCCATTACTTGCTCCATTGCATTGTCCATGTCTTCCCTTGATAGCTCCTTGCGCGGACTCCACCAAGGCCAAGCGTGGACCCCACTTTGCCCCCATATCATTACGAAGCCATTGGCTAGAAGACCATGCTATGAAAATGGTGAATGTTAATGGTCCCTAGGAAACATTGATTCCCATGTATTACTCACGATGCAATTGAAGCTATGACAACTTTATATAAGAATAAAAATAACAGTATACCTTTCAATATTATCAAATAACTGTAGATTTTATATGTGTGTAGGTCATTATAACACATGGCCGATATGAATCACACGACAAACGTCTATGTCGAGGTTACATAGTTTGGAAGTCTTTTGAGTTTCATGGGTACATGCATAATTACCTCAGAGGAACTGTCTTATCTGCATAGTGCCATTGATCCGCAGCCCGTGGATATAAAGATTCCTCCTCTTCTCCCAATACCTGTTCTACAGAACTTGAATATGAAGAGGCATATGATTCTTTTAACACCCCTTTATTGGTAGCGTATTTTAGGACATCTTCTTTTAAAACTCTCCCATCTTTACCAGTTCCATGAATATCATTTATATTTATTCCGTATTGCTTTGCCAGGTTCCGAACAACAGGGGTAGATAGAACTCCTCCTATGTTTTCTCTGTTGAGAGGTACACTTTGACTACTTGTATCATACCCAGAGTTTAAAGGAACTGTACTGTCCATGTCATTAGAACTGACAGTTGGCTCCTGAGATTCTTCCACAACCATCTTGAGAAGAGTTTCTCCAACCTGCAATTTAAGACCAAAGCATAACCACCTTTTCCAAGATATCAAAACAGCAAAGTGAAAAAGAAAAAAACATTGCTACAAATCTCTATCTCTCTCTCTATTCTTTTGTAGAAACATGGAACAAAAAGGATGAGATTTACTAGAAAACTACCAATATTACCAAACATGATTATTATCTCTTCATTAGTCGGGTGAGATTAATGTCTAATGCATGTATGCTTGTAAGGAGGATGAGACTGCTATCTCCTTCTCTTTTACACGGTGCAATGTGTACCACCAAGTGCCTTAATTGATCTACTGAGAGGTTGGAGATCAAAATTTGTTGAAAGAAGGGTGCAGAATTTTGTGAGGCTTTGCCTTTTGCTATTGTAGGTGTGTATGGAAGTGGAAGAAGAGCAAATTTTTTTAAGTAAAATATGAGTCTATAGATGTGGAGGAAGCCAAAGTGGTTGTTGATACAACAGCCTTCTATTATAGTGATCAATGCTGTGAATTCTTGTAGTTTATTTTAATTAAGATTTCATCTTTTTGGGGATCTTTAATTTTCTGTAATGTGCTTTTTATAGATCCAGTTCCTAAATGGCAGAATATACCCCATTTTATACCTGCCTGTGTACAGGAAGTAAAATTTTATCTACTTATCAAAAGATATGTTCATTCCAGCATCCATTGTTTACATATGGGTAATTTTTGTATTCACAGGTAAGTAAAAACTGATGTAAGACAGAAAGCACAAATGAATATGCGTATTTCAGTCAGAAATCAATTTACAATGTTTGTGTCTTTCTGTCAATATAAGAGAAAAAAAAATACTTAAAAAAACCCTAACTGATCTTGACAGAATTTTACCAGAACTAGGTAGAGCATATGATTCTAAACTGCTACTTCAAATACCATTCAGGAAATTGGGTTCCACATGCCCTCATCTCAAAAGATTAAAGTACATATTAACATATAAGAAGATTGCCTATTATTCCTACAGTTTGTTATAAAAGGCAAAAAAGAATGATTTAACCTCCCCCTCCCACCCAAAAAAAAAAAAAAAAACACAAAACACACACACACACACAAAAAAAAAGAAGTAGAAGAAAAATAAGAATTTCAGACAGAAGTTTCACTTCACTATATCCCCAGGATTTTAAAGAATCTGACAACCTTTTTACCTTCACTATCTCACCAGGATTATAGAGAACCTGAGAAACTGTTCCCTTGTATCGACTTGTTATTTCAATAGTTGCTTTGTCACTCTGAACTTCACAGAGGGGTTGAAATTCTTCAATTTGATCTCCCTGACAGAAGAGAATAAAAAATATATTTAATTCATCTGTGGTGAAAACAATCAGATTAAGTCATAGCAGGAAAAAAATAGTAGAGCACAATATATCACTAACTGAATATGTCAAAGCCAGTTAACAGAGCTGAACATCAGTATTCAAGATAATAGCATCGTATAATACCACAATTTATCCAGATATTGCCTAATAGTAGAAAAGAAGTGGGTACTCTCTGGTTTATCAAGTCTTGGAAAGTTTTCACTAATAAAGATAAATATTTTGTTTAGGCTGCTAAACATCAAGAGAACTTTCAGACCACTCACTGAAAAAATGTAGCATCATGAAAATTTTCACTGACAATACTGAAGATTAAAATACCAGTTTGTCCCAAAAATGCTCCACAAACATTTGTATAGGGAAATGATATCTTCAATCAGGTGATATACAATACTCAACTTGGCCAAAGAACATAGAATTATACGCATTCAAGTATCCCATCACCCAAGAGAGGAGATCATTTCACCAAGACCTTTCTTTTTTTAGGTGTGTTTTTCTTCTTCCTCTTTGGGTGTTATTTTTTCTTTCCTAATTCTTATTTAAGATGATTAGATAAGCATACATACATACCGAACAAAAATGCCCCCAACCCAGGACAATAACTCATAAAGTCTCAAGACCAAAACTTTAGCCTGAAAACTCCAAAAACAACACCTATAAATGGGTTTTTAAATAAAGTAAATCTCTCATGCATGTATTTTCTAGTAAACAATCTCTTATGCAGTTCGAAAAAAAATAGTATGCATCCTTCCTTGTCATTAATTAAAAAGTAAAGTATAGTCAATCTTAGATGAAGTGCAAGAAAAATACTGATAAAATATATGCAGGACCTGACAACCAAAAGCATTAGGAAGTGAAAAAACAACTTTGAACATAACCAAACCTTCCGTGAAAACTTAAGAAAGGAAAAGAATTATCAGCACCTATTATAGTTTTTAAAAAATGAACATAAAGAAACATGAACATCAACCATAAAAGGGTAAACCAAGCCTTTCTACTCAATGCAGTAGAGCCATTTATGCTGACCAACACTTGATAATTTGGTGAAAAAAGAAAACAGCAGGATTTAAATATGAAAAAGAACAGTAATAACGGCGTGCAGCAGCAGCTTCAACCATTATCTACCAATATAACAGTTCCAATTGTCTTTCTTGCTGTGCCTATTATTTTTTTAATAATTTGACACTTAATTTGTAATTTTAATGTGATGAAAACAAATAATTATTTATTGTAAAATAATATTAAAACATTTATAAGGTCCAAAATAATGGTTAATAACAGCTGTTATTTCCCAGTATTATTTAAGAATATAACATAACGGTCCTAGTTAGTTATACCTATTTTTATTTAGTTAGGAACAAAAAGGATTGAGGCATACCAATAAAATAAGATGTTTAATTCTCACCTCTTTCACAAACCATTTGAGAAGTTCACACTCAGCAATACCTTCACCAGTTTGTGCTAAAGGTACCTCAACTATCCCACCGACTGGAAGATCAACCAAAGCATTACTTGAAAAGTAACATTTCTTGCTGGTATATGAAGTGTTCAACTACAAAAGAAAAGAAAAATTATATGCACAAAGTATCTATCACAGTATGTCATGATCAATACAACTTGAAGAGAGAGAGAGAGAAACAAAATTACAAAAAAGCCTCCCATTCTAAAGCTAACACAATAACATGGAAACTATATTTGATCATACAAGGATAACATGTCAACAATGGCTAAAAATAATGGTAGCAAGAAAAGCTGTAGCAGTGAAACAGCATTAGGAATTATTGAGTTGAGAGATAATTGAACTTGATCAGAGAAAAACTATAAAAAAAACCCTTAAACTGAAGCTCAGCGCTTGGATATTTTACTCAAGTTGACATTCTACTCAAATTGTGTTGCACAAAGCCGCGGACTCCTGGAACCCCCACTCTCATAGAAACCAATGCAGCACCAGTAACAAATTTATAAAAACCATATCCAGCGATTTCATTCCTTTCCCCATTGGTTTTCTTTGGAGCAGCAGGTTATATTGATATCATATAATCAGAATTGTGGTCTGTCATACTCAATTGATCCTATGCCCATAATATACCAACTATTATGGGCATAGGATCAAGTCTTACTGACAGCCTTGATCCAGACCGTACGACCTCCTAATCCTTGATGGAGCATTCCCCAAAAACCAGCTAAGTGAAGGATGTTAACAATCCAAATTCATATATAAAACATGAATGTCCATGAAATATGATATTAATCAAAACACATCAAACTGGTACCAGCCGTACTAACTAATAGAAGGATTTGGCAGAAATATGTAGAATTGTCCCTCAAAACCAATCCATAGAAATGTAAACACATTTATGAGAAATACCCCATCCAGAAGTTTGTATTGGTCAATCATGATGAGGCCTGTATCTGTAATTGGGATACAGTCCACTTGAGATTGATCAATGATATCTGTCCCGATACAACAGTAGAATATTTTGAATAACAAACAAGGACCACGCCATTAAAGGCCAATAGAGTAGAAGCAGAATCAGAATTTGATATCAATTCAGCGAGCTGGATAATTACAGACAAATCAAACAAACCATAACAACAGAACAAGCAAGAAGCACAAACAACTCTAATTAAGTCATTAAAACAGAAATTAGACAAAAACAAAAATTGAGAATACACAAAGACAAAGACAAAGACAAAGACACCACAACCAATCAACCTTCCAAAATTAAAGAACCAAATCGGTCTCCGCAAGTCCATCTAGAACTAAACAAAACCCTAAACTTCAAATTGAATCGAGAATACCACAAACCAAATAAACAAAGAAAAAAAAAAGAAACGAAATTAAGAGAGAATCACGTCGAAATGCTTAGCTGGGGAAACCGAGGCAGAGGCGTATCGAGAGAAGATCATTCGAGAAGAGAACACTATTAATGGAGTCTTCTGCTCCCAGGCCACAAGCGGCACACGTTCAGCGCTATACGTAAACAGCCCCCGCGCGCTGGAATTCCATGCCTTCTTCTGCCAAACGCGTCTCCAGATCATTGTTGGCAGGATTGCGTGAGCCGACGGTCGATCTTTCGCTTGTTGTGAACTGTTTTTAAAACCAGTTTGTGTAGTTGAACGCCGGAAACTAAACGGACTCGCCGGAGGTCGAGAAGAGAAGAGAAGAGAAGCTCGGAGCCCCGGACAGTTCGCAGTTGAGACAAACACGTTAGTGGTTTTGAAAGTATAAACGGATTAAAATCCAATCATAAAATGGGAAATTGAAGCAGATCGTCTCTTGAAAGCTCTATTTATGCCAATCAGATGGTCAGATCTCTCTCACGCGTTGGATGATCTCAATTTGAGGGACATGGAGATAGTAGGTCGGCTACACAATATTTATTCTTTGGAGGAATATTAACTAAGATAAGGCCTATCTCAAACGTAGATTACAGCGCAGGCGCACGTCCGCGTGTAGGTGAATAATATGATCGTACAGGAGAAAAAAGTTTTTTTTAAACTTCTGGTGGGGTCGAATCCTCTCCAGCCTCTTTATTTTTTGTAAAGCCACGTGTTTATTTTTAGTATGTTCACAGGGGCCTACATCATGACAACCGCCGATGAGGTAGTGAGAAACCCGGAACCCTATCCTCTGTGATGCCTCGTAGTTAGCCACCCCCTATGTGTCTTGGCTCACCTGTAGCTGACCATGAGGCATTGCAGAGGATCCGAGTCCGAGGAACCCGAGTAGGCAACACCACTTTGCACTGGTCACCCCTTACCCCTCCAGGTTTTGACGCTGGGTCTTTCCAATGGAAGACATACGGTCTCCGCCGTAGTTTTGAGAACCAGACCGGACATTGAACCCATAATATTAGCCGTTCAAGTTCAACCGTTGGTTGGTAGGGTTGGACTGTGGTTTGCATAAACATAAAGGAATTTAATTAACTACTAAAAATAAGAGACCATATAAAATACTATATTTTTAATTTTTTTTTTGTAAAGTTATTTTTCTTAATTATTAATCTTTGTTTTTATTTTTCTATTATCAAATTTACATATTATTTTTTATTAATCTTACTTTTTTTTTTTTTCTAAAAAAACTTGATTCGGTGTTTGAAATTTGAATTGAAAAGTGGAGAGACGAAGAGTGGGAAATATGAGACAAATAAGGAAGCATTTAATGCATTTAATTTTAAAAGGAAACAAAGAAATAAATATGATAGAATTGAGAAAGTTGGATTTATTTTATAAAAAAGAAAGAAATATACCTTTAAAAAATGCTAAACCGGTTGGTTAAAGAAACCCGGGTAGAAAAAATTTAAAAAAAATCAATGGTTTTCAATAACCAACCGGTTTTATACAATTTGTTAACGATTTCCGGTTTTCAATGTGTATGGAACCAGATAGGTAGCCTGTCCAGTTAAACATGGTCAAACCAACTGGTCCTGTCCAGTTCTCAAAACTATGGTCACAGCCGCCTGAACATGGGGCATTGGCCTTCTCCAACCTCATTGGGAGATATCTCACCATTACAAAACAATAGACATAATTAGGGTTATCGGTAGTCAAATAAGTAGATATAGGTATATCGGTATTTGTATTTGTTTTTTTAATTGAATATCGAATCAAACTAAGCTATTTTGAAAAATATTTACAAAAACAATAAGGACCTAAAAAACAATGGAGATGAAAGACAATTGATGGATCAATGAAAGAAGGGGAGTGTCGACACAAATTTCGTGTATGGAATATACATAAAATGTGAGGGCAAATTATAAATATGAATAATAATAAAATTAGTACAACTCTCTTAGATTACTCTTTTTAAATGATAGTGGCATCTGATTAATATTGAAGACGAGGGTCTAATGGCGTGTTTCTCAACTTTAGGTGTGTTAATGTGGTTTTCTCTTGTTGGAGAAAAATATATTTAACAATTTTATTTTATTTTAATTATTAATCTTAAACAAAGAAAAAATATTTTTTATGTTACAGAATTATGATTCAAATATTAAAAACCATATTTTTACAAGAGATAAAGTATAACAAAATTATATAAAATTAATTACAAACTTTTGGGAATAAAATAAAACAATGGTACTCGTGAAGTGTTGACCAATATTTAAATATATAATTTAAATAATAGATGTTTGAGTCAGCAAACCAAAATAATTGGGTTTAATGTGTTTTTCTTTGACATCCCAAAATGTTGAATTGAGTTTGTTAGCTATCATTTTTGGTCTCGTGAACAAACTTAACATATTGAATCTCAAGATTTATAAGGGGTTGTTAACTAATAACTTAGGTTAAAAAAATGCAATTATGTTTACAATCATAGGTATTGAATTAAAAAAATAATAATTATCAATTCAACCAATTTTTTTAAAAATTATCTTCAAAAGATTATGTATTTTTATACAAAATAAAATCAGGTTTAAGATTGTTAGAAAAAAATATGTGTTGACAATCTTATTTTATTTTAATTATTAATCTTAAACGAAGTAAAAATATTTTCATGTTATAGAATAATAATTCAAATATACAAAACCACATTTTTACAAGAAATAGAGTACAACAAAATTATATAACATTACTTACAGACTTTTAGAAATAAAATAGAACAATGGCACTCGTGAAGTATTAACCAAGGTGTCTGGGTCATTGTCCTTAAACTTGATTTCACGTCCCACTTTAGATCTCTTCCTTAATGTGAAAGGGTTGTAGACGGTCAGACTCTAGGATTCAACTGTCTCAAGTGACATCCCTGTTATTTCGTATACAATAGCAGAGGCCTAGCGAACTCTCTACAGTGCTTTATCTTAGACAAAGTTCAATTATATTTTATATGTAATAATATGTTTTCACTTATACATAATACACATATCCTCTTGGGTATTTATATAATTGGTTCATATAATTGTTGGAACCTGTTTATGACCCATACTTATGGTCCATTATTTGTCTCTTAACCATCATAAATGGCTAGTCTATTTATTTGTCTCTAACGGTCAAATAACGGCTAAAAAATTTATGTCTTTAATAACCAAAAAACAGTTAGACACTTAATTCGTTTTCCTAACAGTAGAAAATAGAATTTTTTATTAAACAAATAAATCAAATAATTAGGAAACATACCCATAAGGGAGGCATGTTCATGATTGAGAGAATATTCTCAATCAATGATTTGTTAATGCAAATAATTATACATATTAACATATTATAATATAGATTAATTTAATATTTTTATATTATAATTAATAAATTATATTTATATAATTATTAATATTTTATTGAATTAGAATTAACATGTATTTAAATAAATATACAACACACATATTGTCATTCAACTAGGCTGAAAAGTGAGCCAAATAAAGATGAACATCAAGTAAGCTTAATGCAAATATTAACAATTCACATGCAGACAATAGGGATTGGTAACAATCAATGGTAATACCAGATTGCAGTAGGTTACTTTAGAATAAAGAAGGAAAATAAGATCTCGGATAGGTTATATGGAAATCAAATCTGGGTAAACAACAAACATAACAGGGTTTATGGGACTCAAAGCAGGGTGTATTCTTAAGGAGTTTTGGCTGTCTAAATAAGCAGAGGTATGGGGTTTAAATAGGTGCAGAATTAGATGTCACACAAGCTGTTCTGGACAGGAGGGCTGGGCAGTTTGGTAAATGGCAAGTATGGGTTAATGATACTGGATAGCAGGGTATATGAGGTTGTGAATGGAATCAGCACATTTAGAACAATGGGAGGCTAATGGTATTCACAGAATCTGTTACGGAACTAACACAGCAGAATATATGGAGGTTCTGATAGTGACCAGAAATCAGACTAATGAAAAACCAGGGCAGAAATAATGTATATTCCACAAAACACACACACGGCAAGGGTACTTAAAGAAGTAGGCAGATTGCACCAATGTCCAGTGTACCTATTCAGCATGGATAAAGGCTTTAGGTCAGTCTTTCCAGAGGTTTAAGGCAGATAGTACTCAGATATTCAAGTGTGTATAGCACACTTCACAGCAATAGTCTTCCCAGCACCACACAATCCACAAATGGTTATAGAGTTCTTATCAGAATACAGCCAGAGTCAAAACTCCAGCTGTACTAAATCCAAGTGACGATATCTCCCTGGTGGATAACAGGGTTCAGCAATATATAACTGGACTGAAACTACCGTAGGTAGAGGTTTAATAAAACAGCTCTTGTCAAAGTCAGAGAGATCCAAGAAGTCTAAAATTAAGCTGTTGTAGTATTTTTCCAACTTAAAAGTTGGGCCCAAAACTCAACCCAGCCCGGAATTAGGTTGATCTTAGCCCGATTATTTTTTGGGCCAGACATGTTGGGTTTTGGACCAGCCCATCCCAATTGCCAGCCTTAGTGTTAGTCCTGGTTGGATAAAATAGTCCGCCATATTGTACAGAACGTACACTTTGCTTCCAAGATGTTTAACAATTAACTGAGTACACATTGGTTGTGATTTCTGAGTATCACATCAATGACATGCATGTGGTGTGACTGTTCCATTCCCAAGTAATTAGAATCATGGGAGGCACCTTAACAAGGTCAAAGACTACTACATATCAAAATTCTGTCAAAATGGCATATAAGAATCCCATTACACATATATTTGTTTGTTCACATAGCTGTATTTTTTTCTCGTGGAATCTGATGATAGTACTGCTGACCAGTCAAACTGCTCCACATTAGAACACCATGCTTTGCAGCTCCCTTATTTATGTTATAGATTTTAAATACAATAGTTTTCAACACAATGCTTGATTTTTCCTCTTCTTCTTATTTATTTATTTTTACTTTCTAAATGCCTATGGAACCATTTTTTTTGTGCAGTGACTAATCAAAAGGTTGAATCTCCCTTGATTTGTGTCCAAGCTATGTGTAACAACACTCGGGTAGTCCCCTGTTGCAAACTGAACTAGGATTTCAGAATTTATATCATCCTTGCTAAATTGAGTACGTAATCCTAAAGCACTCTCGCAGATAGTTCCCACTGCAGATAGGAGAAAACCTAACCTACTTTAAACCTTAATTGTTGGCATGAGTTAATGCTTACTTGAATTCATTATTGATATGCTAGTTTGTGTGGTGTGGTGCTTGTTGACATGGGTTGAATAGTAGTGTATTTTTTATGTAAGAAATACTTTACCCCCATGGACTGAATATAAGCATATTATATATGTGTGTAACAATGCCTTGGGAATACCATGATTGTTGGGTTTTTTGTTTTCTTTTACTCTTGTTAGTATAAATTCATTGTTTGAAATTGAAAAAAAATCATTATTTCAAATATTTTCAAAATTTAAATATGTTTAATCTTCTTGAATAGATGGAGGCTCAAAAACCACTTGCAAAGAGAAGGGGATAAGGTCCCACAGTATGCAGGGATGTGGCCAATTTAAGGGAAGGGAAAAAACTTGAAATTACTTTTATAGATGGGCATCCAATAGGTGACAATGCTCCAAAGTTTACTTCGTATTGTGGACTTTTCGTCAGAGATGATCAACTGTTGTCCATACACCATCCATCATGGCATGTAGTATGGCAAGAATCGAAGGATGTAGCATGAAATGCCTCACTCTTGGTAAATATTATTATTTTCAATTTTATATTTTACTCATTTTTCACAAATTATTGTAATAACATGATTCTTATAAAATTCTTGGACCTCAACTACGTTATAGGGAAAAAATGACGTTCCTCTTGTAGTAAATTTTTTTGTGGTGGCCGTTATTGAGAAGAAATTGAGGGACCATAAGCATGGGTTGAAAACCCAAAATTACCTACGATCAGAGGATCCACATGCAAGTGTATCTCCCCATGTGATTATGGATCAATGACATTTACTTGTTGAGTTTTGGGATTCAAAAGAAGGGAAGGTTTGTTTCAATCTTGAAATAATTATTTATTTTTTTTACTTTAATAAGTTACTGTACTAATATACAATCTTTGCAATTACGAAGGAGGAACAAAAGAAATAAATTAAATAGGTCCAACCAGAGTCTTCCTCAATGTCAGGGATGAAGAGTTTTGCTAGAATATGCCACGAAGAGGTAAATATTATAATATATTATGTGTTTTAGTGTAATATGTATATTTGATCGTATTTAATTTTCACTTATTTTTTAAAGTGTATAAAGAGATCTATTAAGCCTTCACATGCTGAAATATTTATTAAAACCATGTAAATAAAGAAGGTCAGCTGGTGAATAATGAAGTTGCAAATAGAATTATAAGTGTTAAGTAATCCAAATAATAATGAATGTTTGTAATATTGTTCTCTTTAATAGAAATGTTTATCACACTAACTTAATGTCATGTTGTTGTAGCATCACATATAGGATTTGATGGTTTCACAGCCTGGGGGGTCATAGGACTCAACCTCTTAAACCGACGTGTACTCTCAAGTCATGGGACCAAAGAAACATGATCGGGTATGACGGTTTAATTTCGGTGTGACCTTGACTAGTGTTTTGAGGTCATCATCATCTACACATGCATGTAATGAAGAGGTGAACGCTTTTAAGAGTGAGGAATAATGGTTGAGGAAAAATAATGAATGCATAAAGAAACTGCTTGAAGATAGAATTAAGGCATTTAAAGAGAGATGCAAACCGAGATGCTGAGATGAGATGCTAAGATGATTGAGATGAGAAAGATGTTTGAAGTAGGTATAATATCATTTGTATTATTTATTTTATAATTAACTTTTTGAATTTTTAATCGATATTATTAAGTAGATTAAAAATAATTTTTTTTTTTTTTTTTGGTGCAACGAGGGGGCAACATCAACATTGATGGCTTAGCTTGCATGCGAAGGATTCCCGGGTTGCCATTCAATATATTTTGTTTTTTTTTTTTTGTTTTTTAAAACTTTGTTTGTATTATTTTTTTATGAATACTTAATTTGTATTTTTGTACAAAACATGATTGATTGTTTTTTTATGCGTACTTTAATTTTTTATTTTATTGTTAAATGCATATATATTTTACTTTTTCATTTTTATAAATTGTGTGTACTATCAAGTATTTATATAAAGTGACATGAGGATCACTTTTTATCTCCAAGAGTTCATATTATAGTTGTTATTTTGTTGAAATATGGATAAAAATGGTATATATGGATTCCTATCCATTTTAGCAAAAAATAAGACAATTAACGATGGTCAATCACCGTTACTAATTCCTTTGCATGAATAATTAGCAGCGGTGTCTAACCGCCGCTAAAACTTTTAAAAAATTAATAGTGGCGGCCATTACCCCCCATTAATTCATTTGTAGTTCTATTTAGAGGTGGTTGTTGACCGCCACTAATAACTCATCTAATAAGGGACGGATACTAATAACCGCCGCTAAGGCCGCTGCCAAAGGAATCTATGATGCATGTTTTGGTGGCGGTACATTGTCCACCGCTAATACCTTTAATGGTGGTGCTTAAAGTTTTAGTGACCGCCACTAAAAGTCCTAATTTTTGTAGTGTGTCCATAGAGACATTTAAATGTATTTCTTGGGATTCTCTAAAAGAAGAGCATCCTCTAAAATGTAAAACCCACTTGAAAACCTCTCTCTCTCTCTCTAATGTCTGTATTTTTAACAAACCCACTAATTTTTAGTTGTTTACATTTTTGAGAATAACAACATCAAGTATTCAAGGGTTGATCTCATCATATTACAAACTGCCGATTAACAACACCATTTTAGGTGAGCCTATTTTATCTTGGAGACAAATTTTATTAACTCGTTGACATCTCTGTTTCTTTGAAAAGAAGATTAGAGGGCAAATTTTGTCTTAAGAAAAGCATGATCAATCCATGGTTGGGGCATTGTTACTCTTTATCTAGTCATTTTCCTGCAATCGATCTTCTACATATTCTTTCTCTAACACATGGTAAAGTGTTACCATACTAGAGGCCAAAGTGAATACCACACACACACACGGGCCATTGAAATCCAAACAGTGAGACTATGTGATCCTCTTCTGATTGTTAAACGCCAATTAACGTTTGCAAATTTCAGTGGTTGACATGTACTAAAAAATCAACGAACTTAATTTTTTTCACTTTTGGTATTTTTGCCACGTGTCAATCACCAAAATTTACAAAACAGTAATCGGATCTTAACAATTAGGAGATCACATGGTCTCGCTGTTTGGAGTTCAAACACCCCTCCCCTTCTCTCTCTCTCTCTCTGTACGAAATCCTGGGGGTGTGTGTGGTTGAAACAAGCCGTTACAATCATAACAATTGACCATGTTCAGCTGACCTATTCACTCTATCCTCTTGTCTGGGTAACGACACTTTACCATCAATGTTCCACAGCTGACGAATTCACTCCGGCCACTTGTCCAGATGGCTCTTTCAATCTTGTGATGGTTATCACTTTAAACGTTAACAATTAAGGCCTGAAATCCTCTGAGCCAACCCCCTTGTGCGACTTTCGAGGGAAAGGATTACAACGTGCATTGCAATAGAGGGTTTTGAAAGGGAAAAGTCATTAATGAATCAAGAAAAAGAGTTTCCGTGACCTAAGTTTTGGTTGCCACTGAGGGTGACAAGGGATGGCCGGCCTGCCTAATCAAAATTCAGGAATGGGCTTCACTGAGCAGATTTAGCACGGCGTAGGTATGGTACATGAACAACTGATCTTATACCAAAAAAATCAAAAAATGTTTCCTAAGTGGGTCCAGATGTCTTCACTAGACAACCTCCCTATTTCCTTCACTTGGAAGTTAGGTATCATCTCTGGTCTATATTCAATGCATGACACAATGTCTGGAAATGGGTATCTCGATAAATATACATAAATCAATAAAAAGGTATCATAATAAGTACACAGTATGTAAATGATTGTGCATTTATCAAAATACCCTTTGTTAGCATCATGTTGCATGCTGAATAGGCACTGGCGTGAACCCATGTGAAAGATGATATAGCAGATGAAGATCATCCGTAGGTAGGAGGACCCTTTGGATAAGCCATTTAATTCTATCCACGATTTGGTGTCCACGACATTATATGGAATAAAAGGGTGGTGATTCATTTTTCGAATATAAGATGTGCATTTTATTGCATATGATGTACCCTGGTGTCCTGGATACTATCCTAAACAGCCTGAAATCCTCTACGCCACCCCCCTTGTGAGCTACACAATGGGGGATCAACTCAGTTTTTGAGATATCACATCACCTCCATAAAGTGAGTTGATTCCCCCCTTGCGTGGTGTAGAGGATATCAGCCCATCCTAAACACCAAATCATGGACATAACATCCTTACCCTTTCCATAATACCTACCAAAAGGATGTTCTGTCTAGGATGTATTGTTTGCCCCCTCATGAGGGGACCCACATAAAAGTACATGGATCCACACTCCTTAAGGGGGCAAAGGTACATCTGGACGGAACATGTTTCAATCAATGGCACACTGATATAGATAGGTGTCAACACAGATAATCATTCTTTTATTTAATTAAATATTTACTCAAAAGTTACCACCAAGGGAGAGTGATCTTTTGTGATGAAAAAACCTCTGTATGCATGCTACAAATTAGTGCATGTATTTTTTATTTTTCTTGTATGGCCTCGTATGCAAGGGTGGAGCCAGGATTTTCATGTAGGGGGCAAGCTAAAGGATTATGTGCACCCCCTTAACGTATGCCAATGATGCACCCACAACCATAGGGTGACACATTACATAAAAAAAATGCAAATCACTTTTTCAATGTGACATATCACCTGCTGGTTGTGGGTACACTGTTGGCACCCTTTAAAGAGCACACTTAATCCGATCTAGGAGCAAAGATTCTTTGAGATTTTAAATCATCTCCAATCTCAATAGATAGGTACCACTCTATTAGCAATCAATGTATAACATGTGGCTTGAGAAACTATGTTTGAGTCAATACACATGGATCAAAAGAGGGTGTTATAGTAAATATACAATTAATAAGTACTTGTGTATTTATTAACCAAAATAGATGTTCTGTCCAAGATTTGGTGTCCAGGACACCAGGTGCCTTCACATGGATTAAAATGGGCTCGGTTGGATGAAATTTTAAATTCCCACCCATTTTATTCCGAATGAAATCACTTAGCACCTTGGACACTGTCTTGGACAAGAAATTTGTTTCCTATATTAATGGACCTTTGTCGGACATTGTCACATCCTGAGCAGAGAATGGAGTGGTACTAGTTCAGTCAGATTGGAGTTGACGTGAACTCATATTCTGGTAAAGTGGGATCATGGGGTATTCACATATTAAGAGGAAAGAGGGGACAGTTCCCCTCCCCACCCCCCCTTCTCCCATGTGACTCTGCCACTGCTCATATGGGTCTTCGTCATCAGCTGCTTGGAACAGGAGTGGCAGAACCGATCAAAACTGAGAACTTGTGAACCTGGGCAGGAGACACCACTTTGCACCTCCTCACCCCACCCCCCTCCAGGGGTATGACCCAGGGTCTTCCCTATGGAAGACAGATGTCTCAACTGCTAGGGCATTGGCCATATGTTATCGACTTGGTGACTCCTTTTTGTCACTTAATTTTCCAACTGTACACCTTTTTGGACGTTTCAACCTAACACATCATGTGTCAGCTTATAGTAGCTTATAGTTCGTCACAGAAGACTTACAAACACTTTTTCATCACAAAACATTTGTTTCCTTTCACCAAGACCGTGAATTATGCTGCTGTATTGCCATGGGGACTCATCTATGGAATGGTCAGCTTGGTCTCGCCAATTTCCATCCCAAGTTGTTTGGGTCATTTTTATCATTTGATGTACATCTAATAAAATAAGGGCTCTCATGTCAATAAGCCAGCTTGATCTAGTCACTCATGAGCTCATTTCATCGTGACCTAACGCATTGAGCTCAACTTCCAACTTGTAAGCTGAGTCTGGCCTCAAGCTCACCTCGATTAGCTAAATGAGCCTGGCCCATTAAATATTGGAATTTTTAAAGTTTAGCCCTGATCAATTGGCGATCGGGGCGGGCCTTGGGCAAAAACTAGTAATGGAAATGTTGCGATTTTTTGGATTTTGTTCGTAGGATATGTATAGATGTGTCCAAGATATTTACAGACATTCATACATTATTGTTCAACATGAAAGGGTGTTTAGAGTGTCTACAAATACAACTAAAGTGTCTCTACAAATTCCATAAATAAAAGGCAATCCCATATGTGAAAAGTCACTTCAAAATTTCTCTCCCTCATCTCTTTTTCAAACCGTTTTTGTGAAAATCCATTGATATCTCTTTGTATATAATTTTGGAAGATTATTCACTAGTGTTCAAGGGTTGATCTTATGGTGATGTAAACGGTTGATCAACAACACAACTTCGGTTGGGCCTGTTTTATCCTAGAGACAAGTTTGTTGACACGTTGAAGCCTCTATTTTTTTTTTAAGATCTAACTAAAATGTGAATATTGTCTTAAAGAAAGTGTGATCCATGACTCATACATTGTTATTCCATTTTCTTATCAAATCTCTACGACTAAAACTTATTTCTAACCTTCTTAAGGCTATATTGTGATTGATAAGATTAATAACAATGGTCCAATCTTTAATAACCCAATCATCGGTTAATGTTCTTAAGTCAAACGTAACCAAACTGGAAAGGTTTGACGGATCGAACTTCAGGTGCTAACAACAAAAACTTTATCTTTTTTTCATATTTTAAAGCATTGTATATGTGTTGACAACACCAAAGCCACTAAAACAATAAGATAGAATACTTGCACAAACCGGACAAAGAAGAAAATGAGAATTAGACAATTATCTTTGTGAATGACATATTCTTGATGCTTTGTTAGATGCCTTGTTTAATGTTTATGAAGTAGTAGAATATGCTAAAGATATATGAGATGCACTACAAGTCAAATACAAATTTCAAGATGTCAGAAGAAAGAAATTCCTGATAAATCAATTTTTGGAATTTTTAATGACTAACAATAAGTATGCTTTTGATTAATTTCATGAGTTAGAACACATAGCGGGACAATTTGAAAAATAAGGAAGAAAAATTGATGAATCAATTCTAGTCGGTTCAATTATTGATAAACTTCCTCAATCGTGATGGGATCACAAGAAGAAACTTAAGTATAAAAAGAATAAGATGTCCTTAGAAGAACTTGCACAAGATCTTCAAATAGAAGAAAAACTTCAATTACGAGAAAAGAATGAAGATCAACTAAAGTTTTTAGCAAAGGTAAATATGATAGAAGAAATGCCACAACAATCATCATTTAAGAATAAAGTCTACAACAAACAAGACTTCAAGAAGAAGAACAAAAAGGGTTTGTTTCTACTACAATAAGGTTGAACACTTTAAGAAGAATTGTATATTGTACTTAATAGAAAAAAAAACAAGGAAATACTTTTTGGACTATAAGAAAGGTACATCTTAAGCACATGTCACTAAAGAAATCTTAGCCACAATCTTCTCGAAAGTAAACATAATGGTGAATGGTGGCTCGATTATGGAGCAATGAGACATGTTACATTTGATAAGAACATTTTGAGTTATTTTCAAGGTGTCAATGATGACTTTAGTCTAATATTGGGAAATAACATCACCTTAAACAATGATATGGTACGAATTTTCTAAACATATCATGATAGGGATAATTAGTGTAATCCTAGCAGACATTTCTTAATGGTTTCCATGCATGGCCTACACATTACCAACCAGAATAAATATAGTTGAACTACTGTAAGGTAAACATGTATCATCCATATGCATTTAGTAGTTATAATAAGACAATTGACAT
>JAOXJP010258566.1:0-35795 GCA_025762735.1 Platanus orientalis | reverse complement strand
GAAAAACGGGATTACAACTTTGATTTGAAGACTCCTAATTACATAAGGACTCTAAAATAAATTCAAAAGAAATAAAACATAATGTCTGACATTAAATCCTAATAAAATATTAATTAAATCAAATCTAAGATATTCTATATGTCCCCCACTTGGCTACCACAATGATCACACATGTGGGTCTCACCCACATGTCACATAAGCCCCACTTTAGCTTGGATATCCGCATCAACCTCTCTTAAAGAAACTTCTTTAAAAAATCTTAAAAGATCCACATATAACAAGTTAACCACAAAAAAACACTTACAACCCTTATATCCAACTTTATAATGAATGATCTAGTTTTGGTTGCCACCGCCCCCATAACAGAAGGGATCCAAACAAGGGTAGATCAAACTTCACTAACTCATTGGCTAGAACAACGAATCATATATATATTTTTTATCTTTAGTTATATAATACTATATATAGCTTATCTTTTATGTATTAAATGTAATAATATTGGATCTTTGATTAAGTAAACTATAATCTTGAACTTATTCAAGCCTCGAAACCTTGTTCATACATGTATAACATGCCTGCAATTATGTTCATCATTAGTTATATGTTCTTGTATATAGCTTGGTTTTTATGCACTAGAAGTAACCATATTGGATGTTTGCTTATGAAATGTACAATTTTGATGTTTATACATGCTCGTAAGTTGTACAATGTGTATTCATGTATGAAGCACCTAACATACCCAAAAATAATGTTTTTTTTTTTTTTTTTTTGTTTTAAACTTTTAATATGAACTATTATAAGAATTTGTAGGATTTTTGTTCCAAATTTTTTTACCTTGGATCACTGTCGGATTGAACGATCCACACTTGGATCATCCGATCAAAAGCTGGATCGGCATATCTGATCCAATCTCAGATTGGTTTTAGGCCCGAGCAATCTGGGTTACTGATCCGAGTTTTTGAACTATGATTCCAATTGCTCTTTACAAGGGAGGGGGGACTAGATTAATGCTCCTATCATCCATTTATAGATATGAAAGAATATTTATGTCTTGTCCTATGAGATTTATGAGAAACGGCACACTATTTAATTGACAGGAATTGCATAAAGCCCAACGATGCAATTGGCATCAATTTGATTATTATGAAAGTTTAACTGAAATATATTAAACATTCAAAAATAGGCAAAGCTAGAAAATACCACATGTTCTTAGTGAGCACATTTATTATGTGTAAAGATCACTAGCATTAGTATATTTTCTCAACTTGACCATGCAATTAGCATCAATTTAATTATCACGAAAGTTTAACTGAAATATATCAAATATTCAAAAATAGGCAAAGCTAGAAAATACCACATGTTCTTAATGAGCACAACTATTATGTGTAAAGATCATTGGCAGTAGTATAATTTCTCAACTTGTTTTAGCATTATGTTTGGTTGTTACATGGTTATTTTGACGCAAATTGAAATGCAATGACAATCAATTTCAACATTTTTGTTCTATGATGCTCATATTGGATTAAAAAATGATTTAAATGTCCTCATCCCAACAAATACAACCAATTTTAGTGTGAAAGGAATCTACCAACCTCACCACTAAACTTTGAATCTATCTCCTATTCCTTGCTCACCAATGAGACTCTAGCACAAAACAACATATAAAGTGTAGTAGAGTTTCTTTGGATTCAGTATGTGCTATCTATGTTGAAAACGAAAGTGTTTTAGCAGGTATAACGAAACTCCTATTTTGCGTTTTCAAAGTGATGTGTTTTCAAAATTTCAAATTTTATGTTTTGGGAAATAATCCCACATTGGCTAGGGACAATGATTTTGAGAATATAAGTTAATTCCTCCCCTCACCTTGTGTATTTTGGAGAGCACTCTCTCCCGTGTAGCAGCGGCACAGCAGGGTGTTGTACACATTGCCTACACGCACACGTGCACAAGCATTGGCATGGGCACGGGTACGGGCAAGGGCTTGGGTGTAAGAGCGCTTGAGGCACACTTTGTCCTTCGTACATGCGCATCATGGCAGAGTCACAAGATTCATTTTTCGACGATCTAAATGTGTTCTCATGGGAACCGGGTTAGTCACGACTGAATGGTCAGTTACAGGATTGGTTTGCAACTAATTGAGGTCCGCGACTAAACTTGGGAACAGTGAACCACAACTGAACTATGGTTGGGCTTGTGACTAAGGTAAGACGGGTTGGTTTGCAATTGATATGTCCAAACCAATACAGACTCGCAACTGGACCATCATGACAACTTAGGCCTAATAAGCGACAACTAAGCTAGTTTCAGACTAAGGTTCGTCAGGGTCCGATATCGCAACTGAACTAGGTCCGCGATTGACCTTAATTGCAAATGGGCTAGACTTGGTTGCCAATGGCCTGATAGGTGGAAAATTTCAAGGACAAGCTTGCAAAGCAAGCTACTCCATACAAGCCCCTGTCAACTCGCCTTAGAAAGGCCGAGTAGCAAATGGATAGACCTAATTGATGTCCACTAGAATGTGGACATGTATTTGGGTGGTTGAAACCCATTATAAAAGGCCCAAAGTCGGTTGAAACCCATAGGTGAGAAGACAAATAAAGGGAATGAATGAAAGCTAGAGAAAGAAGAAAGGAAGGAGAAGAAGAGGAGAGGAACAAGCAAGGTAGAGAGGCCATGAAACCCATTACAACATCTCTTTTTCTGTCTCTTTTTTTTTTTTTTTTTTTAATTATTCTTGGACATAGGTTTGAATTTGTTGTCCTTGTAGGAGAGAACAACTTGAATCTTTAGGATTACATCCTCCATGAGATCAATGGTTCCTTTGAGAACAAACACTGAGTTTGGAGGTCTTGTCTTTGTGACTCGGTATTGACATATGTTGTTCACCTTTCTAATGGAACACTCTACCAATATTTTCATAAAATTTGGATAAGTTTTGTTGCTTGTTTTGGGTACCCAACCATAAAGGAAAATAAATTTGTATGGGAGGTATCATGGTCTCTTTGAGGAGTGTACCTCACTGAGAAACAAAACTTGGTCCAAGCTTAGTTGTATCTGAAGTTAATCTGCCCCACAATCTCTTGCACATAAAGTGGAAGGCCTCGACTGTCTTCAAGAAAAACAATAATGACACTTCCATGCCTCAGACCAGCTTGGTAAAACTGCATATGACTTTATTTCCTTTTATAAAGGGTATGCATGCAACTGAAGACTGCGGCCTGATGGCTAGGATTCATTCCATAATCCAACAACCTACTAGTAAATCTTTACTACCTCCCCCCTCCCCCACCTCTTTTCTAGGACGTGGAGTTCCAAAAAGATTTTGCGATTTAAGCAAAACAAGGAACTTTGATTAATAATCCATCATAGGATTTTGAGTACTTGGCATTGTCCACAGAGTTCCTTCTTATTTAGGAGTTAGATTGTTTCCAATTTTTAAATCTTCATAAGAAAATTTAGGTCGCAAATTTTTTATAACAGAGTTCCACAAGAACTTTTGACATCAAATTACATCTTAAAATTTGATGATTCAAAAAATAAATAAAATTAAACAAAAAAACCCAACTTTATCAGTAATAGAAAAAGAAATTGCATCATAGTCTATAATACACCCAGAAAGAAACAAATTAAAAAATAAATAAATCTCATGGTAAAGCAAATAAAGACAGACGAAGAAGTACCAAAAAAAAAAAAAAAAGAACATGTAAGTAAATTCAGAAAAAGGGAACAGGGGTACCTGGATTCAGAGAAATTTCCCATAAAAGAAGACAGGATTTCTCCCTGAAATTCTCATTGCTTGGAAACAACAAACAACCGGGAAACCCATACCCCAATCGCTTCCCACCCTCCAAGAAGACAAATTACAAGAGAAGGAAGCTGGCCATGAGAATCGCGGAGCCTGGAGCCATCAAATAATATCATACTCAAAGCTCCAAGACTCCGAATGGATCAAAGAAACCCTCAAAGCCCTTTAAGGGTATGAGAGAAACACATAAAGAGAGACACAAAAAGGAAGAAAAGAAAGCCCAGAAGCGAAAAAGAAAGTGAAATCCGTTCTCTGGGGACACAAGAACTGAACTCTTTTCTATTTCCGAGAGAGATATTATATTTGGGTATATAGGAGAAAATTCTGTTTACTGCTACAGTACGCCGGGTGGGGATTACCGCATCGTCCTTTCGCTTTCCTGCAACAATCAAAAAATCTCTCTCTCTCTCTCTCTCTCTCTCTCTAAGTCTCTCTATCTCTCCCTTTTCGCTTTCGATTTCTGGTTAAAGACGACGACCAGTCGGCCCCTGTCACGACAGCTTCCACTGGAAGAAAAATGAAAGTCTCAGTTATAACCCTTCCGAAATTACTTATTTTTCCCTTCCTTCCTACCCAAATGACACCTAGCTCCTCGTCTCTTATGAACGGTTGGAGAAGTTATCTGACGGTTAAGATCTTGTCGTTGGGATTCAATCTTCTCCAGTCTAATACGCCAGTACCTAAGTTAGCGCAATATCATGTGGACAGGTTGCTTGATGAAGGGTATTATGATAAATACACAAAATCATTTTACTCTATATTTACTTATAACACCCTCGCGCCAACTCTCCACTTAGACTGGAAATTACCCAAACAACTAGCCGTTATGATATGGTGGTCCCCACTTGGTAGAGTAAAAGTAAAAGGACGACGATGGATGGATGGGCCGATGGGGTCACATTCCACCCTTTGAAATTTTAGGTTTCCTTTTGCTAACATGCGCCTTTAGAGAGGAGGTGCCATGTCAAGTGTGCCTGCCCCTTCCCGGCCCAATCCCTCTACAGTTTACATGGTTGAATCACAACACAAAAATACCATCCATATTTGAATTTTAAACTTCAATCCAATCGAAGCAACGATCCAAACTGTAGAGATATTTTAAACTGTAGACAATTTGCTTCCGTCCAGTTTGGCCATTTCCCTTAGCATTGGAAAGTTTGGATCCGCATTTGCTGTGTATTTTAATTATTTTTTTTTATTATTGAGGGATTTACCCCCTCTCTAACAGTATTGATTGATGAGACTAGAGAAAGGATAAATGTCAAGTTAAATGATCCTTCAGGCAGTTAACGGGATATGATGAGTGATCAAAGCTCGTAGTTTCACTGCGAGATGGATGCCCACCCCAAACCTAATTATGACAATATGGGTATTCCCCCTCTCACCAATCTGATCCCTATACCTTGACCTAAGTAAAAAAAAAATGTCAAGTTAGTAGGGATCTTTTAGAATTAAATGGTTTTAAGATAAGTCAGATTAAAACAAAATATATAAAATGTAAATTTAACTAAAATAAGAATAGAAATGAGAGAGTAATTAGAATTGATAACCAAGAGATACCTTGGAGTGACTATTTTCATTATTTTAATTCAATCATGCACAAAAAGAGAGATATTATAGATGATGTTGCTTATAGAATTAGAGTGGCATGGTTAAAGTGGAGAGGTGCTTCTAGAATGTTGTGTAATAAATGAATATCACTAAAATTGAAAGAAAAATTCTATAAAATAGCTATTAAACCAGTCATGTTTTATAAAACAGAATGTTGAGCAACCAACAAACAATATATACATAAAATGAGTGGTTGAAATGAGGATGTTGAGATGAATGAGTGGTAAGACTAGAAAAGATAGAATTAAGAATCAATCCATTCATGAAAGCTTAAGTGTAACACTAATAAACGATAAAATGAGGGAAAGTTGAATGAGATGATTTGAGCATGTGCAACGAAAACCAATAACTGCACAAATGAGAAGTGAGACAATACAAGTTAAAGGTGCTAGGAGGACTAAAGGAAGACTAAAATTGACTTGGGTTGATGTAGTAAGGAGGGTTCTGGCAACTTGTAATTTAGCGATGGATATGATCCAAAATAGAGCAAAATGACAGAACAGAATTCATGTAATCAATCCCTAATAGTTGGGATAAGGTTGTTGTTGTTGTTGATTCTTTGAATATTCATGTGGCATTAATATTGAGGACGATCCAAATGTACTCCCTATAAATTCAAAACCTACACAATATTTCATTGATTTTATTAAAGCCATTCGAAATTTATCATAGATCTTCGATTAAATTTAGATCTTTTACATGCATAACTGATTTGAATTTGGCAATATCTTGATCTAATATGAGGTTTTTGAAATTTAAAACTAAAAAGGTATCCCTTTATTTGTTATTTTTTGGGTAACGAAGTTTAGATTGTTTAAGATCATGGGAAATTTTGAAAATTTTAATTAAATCTAATGGTGCCTTCCCTATCACAATATGATAAAAATAATTTGTATTATGTCTTAAGAACACTAATCATTCTATAAAATATGTCTTTTTCTATAATGTTATTTTTACATCATTTGCCTGTAAAACACAGGATGACTATTTAAAACTTAGAACTATAAGGGAGATCTTGATTGCACCACAATCCTCTCTAATTGTATTTGTTTAGAAGCAAAGGTGTGGAAAAGTGTATAGTTTTTCTACTTTTTCCCACAAATTTACTTGTTTGTTACACGATAAAAAGTAAAAAAAAAAAAACTATTAAATAAGACCACATTGAAAAACAAAACTTTTCACCATTTGCTACCTTTTACCACCACCCTTATAAATCATTTTGCTATATGTTCCTGTTTAATGGAAGTAAAGTATGGGAAAGTGAAATTGAAGGTAATTTTTCCACACTTAACTGCATTTTGTTTGCATTCAGACATGACATTGACATACAAGATTATGATTTTTCCATACTTTACTCTGCCACTTACTCACATGTTAATTTTTCTGTCTTTTGCTATTATGGACAATTACCTTTCAACAGGCACAACCTAAGTGAGTTCGAATCATCTAGTAAAGAGATATCACAACAATACCAGTCAAGGATGACTGACACGGAGTGTTTTGGTAAATATATAAGGGTTAAAGTAAGATGTTATAATAAATACAGGGTAGATAAATAATATTATCAAAATACCCTTTGGATGGTGATAAGCATGATATCCCTTCAGGTGGGGATAATTTGAACTCATTAACTTATAAAACATGATCAAGAAAACACACCTACACACACAGACTATATATATAAAGTCTTATAAAGGGTGACGTAAACTTTTCTTTTAATATAAAAGAAGCTTATAAGAGTAACTGAGATTTGTTTTAGTAATTAGTTAAATATAGTTCTTGTATCTAGAATCGGGTACGTATTTAAAGAAATGTGGTACATGTGACTGTGAATGACCAAATGTAGGTCCCCCTCCTCGTGTTTCGTTATTCCTTTAAGAAAATTCAAATAAAAAGGAAAAAGATAAAAATAATGAGGTTAAAAATGCCAATGGGGTAAAAGAATTGGGTATGACAACGTAGAGAGTGGCTAAAGTTGGAATGACATCAGGGTGACACATCAGTGCCAAAAAGTGTATTTCACTTTTCTGCACAGGATGTGTCATCCTCATTCCAACTTTAGCCACTCTCTAAGTTGTCTTACCAAAATCAGGCCTCACCAATGGGTGGTAAGATAATGATATCTAACCGACAAGCTTCTTCAAAAACGACAAATAAAATTAAAATTAATAATAACTCTCATACTTCTTCTGATCATTTCAATAATTTTAGGAAGCAAAAGTTTTGTCCAAGATTTGGAGTTAAAGCCGGTCTAGAGACCATGGTGTACCCGAATTGTTTTACTATTGGATCTTTACGGAGAAGATGTTCTGTCCAGGCTTTGCCGTCCAGGATGGTGTCCAGGACACCATGAGGCTTCAAGTAGAATAAAATGGGTAGGACTGTGATAAAATTTCAAAGTCCCACCCATGTTATTTCATGTGAAGTCCCATGATGTCCTGGACAGAACATCTTAACCCATCTTGTAATATTACCTTGATTTTATAGTAATTACTCATTCCAACAATACTATAAAACTTGGTCCATTCATGGTTTTTTCATGTTTGTTAAAGACTTGTTAACATCTTGACATTTTCAGGGTAATGTTTGTCATACGTGGAGCTCAGATTGTCTTGTAAAGTTCTTGTTGAGGATGAAGCCTGATTAGCAATTAAGAGTAGTGTTGATTGATAAGTATTGTCTATGTAGCTTTGAAATACAAGGCAACCTTGGCGTGTGAGTCTTCACCTAAAATATTTTTTGGAGGTATTCTTGAGATATTTTTGGGGATAAGTAAATTATAAGTAAAGACAAGTTTGAAACCCAGGTTTATGATACGACACCGACAAACTTTACCAACTTAGCAAGCTGACAACTTCTATTCTTGAGATTTTACTTCTAATATTGGTTAAAACCCTGGTTTTGTTAGAGAGATTTTGAAAAACAAGAAGCAGGCTTTGTGGAGTAATTCGTTGTATCTATTTCTTTTAAACGTAATGGAATCAGTGTAAATCCGTGATCTTACCAAACCACATAAATTGCTATGTTTTGTGCGATTGCATCTTGATTCTTTGTACCTTCCCTTCGTACAAGGGCAAGCTCCAAAAATGCCAGGACCTTAACAGATCTTTAGCTGACAGGACAAAATACGGTCGAACTGGGTCCATTATCTGATCGATATGGTCGAACTGGGTCCATTGTCTGATCGAACCAATAACCTCTCTTTTCTGTACGGTTACTTAGGTCCACAATCCTCACTCTATAGAGTAAAACCTACCCAACTACCAAGAGATGCAACCAATATCACATAACAGCATAACGTTGCTAGGGAAATTCGATCCATAGAGAGGTGCAAGGGGGTCAAACCAATAAAGGTGAGATCAACTTGTTAGTGAGATATAATTTTAGAGATATGAATTTCCATAAGCAACCAACCCATCCAATTTTGTGGCCACTGGTGCAAGAGTTGCCATTCATTCACAAGGGATAAGTCCATTATATGAAGGGATGTCGAATAGTGGGCTTTGGAACTGTACATGTGGCTAGTCCGCATCCGCAGAGTCCTCTAATGGAAATTTAGATTCTTCGTACAGAAAAGATATTCTGTCCAGGATGGTGTCCAGGACACCATGCAGCTTCAAATAGAATTGAATGGGTGGGACTTTGATAAAATTTCAAAATTCAAAGCCCCGCCCTTTTTATTCCATGTGAAACCCCAAAGTGTCCTGGACACCATCCTGGACAGAACATCTGCTCTCTTTTTCATAAGTTCAACTAGATTATTTACTCTGGTCATATAATTGGAAATGACACTCATTCACAAAAAGAGAAAGGGTATTTTTGAAACCAAAATAATGTTCTGTCCAGATGCACCATTCACCCCCTCACGGGAGAGTGGCTCCATGCACCATTCCTCTTTTTGTAATTATATGAATAATAGTGGTGCATGAGAAGTGGTAGAAGGAACATATTAGTGGTATATAAATTTTGTTTTTACTAAATGGAAATTTTAATATCATCAAATATTCAATATGATTCCACAAAATCTATTTTAGTTCAAGTAACACATTCTAACCAAATGAAAGGATATTTCGGTCAATCCAGAAATCATTCCAAATCCATTATTAATTAGAATTCAGCAAGTCAGACATTGACCAAATTAAAGAGAGATTCGGCATTAGTATGGGAATCCAATGGCTAGACTTGCGTGGTTGATGGATTAGGTATAGATTTAAATATTAAAGCAAGTTTTCATTGAAATGTGTTTTGTTTTTTCCTTGGTAAACATTCATTTCCATTTCTTTTTCCTCTCTCTAGACTGCGTCATACTTGATGAAAAGACCATTTGTGTATTGAATGCATGCTCTTTTTACAGTAAAGGCCAGATCAGCTACTTTGATCCCATGTCAAGGTGACCTGGACTTGTCAAATGGAGAGTCTTGATTGGTTATTTCATTACTTACACGGTTAATAAATGGGACGGTTCTAGGAACGTTTCTTGGAAACTTTCCCCTCTCATGTAACAAACAGTTAGACATCTTTCTCAAGTATGTTTATTTGAAATATCATTTATTGAGCTGTCTCTAACCCCTTTTGTTTGTCTCATTTAGAATCTATTTTGATTCCTCGTTTTAATCCAGCTGTTGAGACCATTGAAAATAGCGTTTTCTTGTTCAGGGATCCTTTACCTTTGCTTTGAATTATAAAAATAAAAATTGTTGGGAAACACTTTCATTGTAACCTTTGTTTTCATTCATAGTGAAATCTCTTGCTGTTCTTTGCACGTAGATGTAGACTTCAAGCAGAACCACATTAATTGTTTGTGTGTTTTGTGTGATTGCTGTTTTCGTTTTTTTTATTTTTTCTATTTTGCTGCATACGACTCCAAATCCAAGCTTCCAAATTACAAATATAAAGATAAATAACAAGGGCTATGATTCGTTTGAATAAATGCGGCAGGTATTGGATTAGCATGGACAAGAATACAATACAAGTGGCTACTCCAAAGGGCATGAAAGATTTGAATTTGAGCCATCCATGCTACAAAAATCAAAATCTTCACAAACGAAAGACCCATAGCAACATACTAGAATGCATTTCACCTATTACAGGTTCCCTAGGCGTGAATTGAAAATAATCAACACCATATGAATTGGCTTCTAAAGGCTTCATTAGAAGTTGAAGTGAGGGTTTAGTGATTCAGGCACAAAGAAATCGTGTGAAACCACAAGTTAATACTAGTTGGATCACAAATTAATCATATTATCCCACAAACAAATTCTAACAAGGGGTATTTGGCGGCATGGATAGCATTGTTGTATTCATTGGATCATGGGAGATTCAATATACTATTATATTATTTTATTATTAAACCAATTGACAATGATATTCTTAAGAGCCGTTGTAATCACTAATAAACAAATCAGGGCTTACTGTGATAAGATAATATATTTGCCTTAATGATGCTTTCAACAACAATGATAATAACAACAACAAAACCTTATCCCATATACTTGGGGTCAGCTTCTAGAATTTCATTCTATCTAGGGTTTCATTTGTCTTTAAATCACAAGCCAAAATATCTCTTCTTACTACTTTAACCCAAGTCAATGTTAGCATTCCTTTTGTCATTTTAGTGCCTTAACTTGTTGTTGGCATATAAATAAGAGCCCACACCCTTACAAATTCATATGTATTAAAAAAAATCCATAATGTAATACAAGAGCCTTAAATGCAAAAAATTGGGCTCAATACACAAGAACATGCCCATTAACAGCCTAGGCTCTGATTTGTAAACAACAAGTCATGGGCGACAAATACAAGTATTCCAAGCCCATTAATGGTACTAGAAATTCATTTTCTTTAAAGAATATCAAATCATTACATAGAAGCAATTCGGATTTGTTTTAGTAATAATTAAATACAGAGGGTATTTTGGTATTTGTATCCAGAATTAGGTACGTATTTAACGAAACGCGATACAAACGAATGAAAATGATTGATTTTAGAGCCTACAGGCTGCAAGAAACACAAAATTAAAATAAAATAAAAAAGAGACAAAATGATAATAGTTCACATACTTCTAAACAGTCGCTATAATTTTAAAGCTGGTCCAGATACCATGGTGTACCCCAATTCTTTCACCATTGGATCTTGTAATATTACCTTAATTTTATAGTTAATCAATCTCGCAACAATACTATTAAACTTGGTCTATTTTTCGGAACCTCTACGCCGTGAGCAGGGTGCACCCTCTCACAGGGGGTGTGGGCTCCATGCACTTTTTGCATGGGGCCTACACCCTGGTGAGAGGGCACACCTTGCTCCCAGGTGCGGTGGATATTGTTGCCTGTTCTTCTGATCAAACCAACAGACTTGTTTTTTTTTTTTTTTTAATCTTTTTTATTTAAGGTCACTTCACAGAGTAGGACCCACACAATTGGCTATATAGGCAATCAGCATGAAGCCGTATCTTCTGCTACGCCTTGTGGTGAGCCACAGGTGAGCTGAGACCCCTAAAGTCAGAGTAAGGTAAGAAAGACATTAGGGGCCGACACATCAGCGCCAAAAAAGTGATTTACACTTTTTAGGGATGCTTTTCACTTTTTGGTGCTCATGTGTCAGCCCCTACTGTGAGTTTCACCTTAGGCTGACCTTAGTCACCAAATCCTTAGGGCCAAAGGATTTGATCCCTACCCTTTCTCCTATGAGGGTCGAGGTTGGATTGTATCCGTTTCTCTTAACTAACACTCCTCTCTGCCCCCTCTCAGGGGGTGGGCACATCAGCACCGACAAAGGGAGATTCAACACCCACCCATTTCATCTAACTCCCACCCATTTATTCCATATGATGTTTCCCCGGACACCAAATCCTGGACAAAATTTTATTTCGTTTCTTTAACTAGCCAACCCATCCAATTTAGTGGCAGTTGGTGCAATAGTTGTCATTTATTCATAAGGGATAAGCCCAATATAGGACGAGGTGTCGGGATGTGGGCTTTGGTACTGTACAAGTGAGTCCAGAAGGACCCTTTTTAATGAAAGTTTAGATATTTCATAAGTTCATCTAGAGTATTTACTTTGGATATAATTGAAAAGGGCATTTGTTCAACAAAACAGGGGTATTCTTGTAATTACATGAATAATGGTTGCGTTTCAATACTTTGATTTAGGAGAAATAGTAGTAGGAACATATTAGTTATTTGTATGGTTACTTTTGTTTTTACTGAATGAAAATTTTTGAATAGTCAAATTTTCAATATGATACCACAAAATTTATTTCCATTCAAGTAACAAATTCTAGCTAAGTGAAAGGGTTTTGTTATTAATCCAAAGATCATTCAAATTTCATTAATAATGGGGATTTAGGATATCACATATTGATCAAGTTAAAAGGAGATTCAACATTAATAAGGAATCCAATGGTTAGAATTTCTTAGTTGTTGGATTAATTATAGTTTAAAGCAAATTTTTAATTAAAAAGGAAGTAGTTATTGCAAGAACTGAGTTATGTTTTGTTTTTCCTTGGTGAACATTCATCTCCATTTTCTTTCTTCTTCTTTCTTAGATTACAATATTAAAGAAGTAAATAAGCCAACTCTCTCAACACCCTAAAGTGTTAGGAGAGGTATGAGTTAATATGCTTATTATATTTCAACACCCCCCCCCCTCTCAAGGGGGACATTCTTAGACGATTAATGCGGGGGAGTTACATGCAAGTTCACAGAACGCGCATATGTGTGCACAAAGAGCTTGGGAGAATAATTGCATCCACAAGGAGATTAGAATCTGGCTCAAAAACAATAGAAAATAAGCAAATTAACTAACTCTCCCAACACCCTAAGCTGTTAAGAGGTATGAGTTGATATACTTACTATATTTCAACATGAATTTTACTTAATGAAAATATCCTTTTACACGCAAAGCCAAAGAAGCTACTCTGGTCACATGTCCTAATGACCTGGACTTGTCAACTAGATAGTTTAGATTGACCATTTCATTATCCTACATGGTTGATAAAGGGGAAGGCTTTAAGAAGGTTTCTTGAAAACTTTTCCTTACCATGCATCAAACAGTTAGACGTCTTTTTCAACCATGTTTCTTTAAGAAAATAAAGATATAAGAACATGGTCTTTGATTTGGATGAATAAATGTGACAGGTATCGGGTTCTGGATTCATTCTTACAAAATATACCCAGCCTGGATCTGACCATTCTCCAATTATTCTCTATGGCAACCCATCTTTCTGGAAATCTATGTGGCCCTTTAGATTTGAGTGAATGTGGACATCCCATCCAAGCTTTGACCAATTCATTCAAGAAGAATGGAACAAATTTCATAACCCAACCTCTCAAGATAAGATAATATCTTGGCTGCAAAGTCTCACACCCCAATTAATAGGTTGGAATAGAAAGGTTTTTGACAAAATCAAAGAAAAGATCTCAACTCTTAAAGCCTCCTTTAACCAGCTTTGTCAACTTCCTTGGTCCCAATATACAAACCGCCCCATTCATAAGACATCAGTAGAACTTGACCAAATCATCTCGTAGGAAGAGATGTTTTAGGTCTAGAAATCAAGAATATCATGGCTAAAATGGGGGGACAGAAATACTCATTTTTTTCATTTATGCGCCTTAGGGAGAAGGCATGCCAATAGAATTGTTAAACTTCAAGTCAATGAAGAATGGGTTTTGGAGTCCAAAATTATTTCAGAAACCTTTGAACAGTGCTTTGTCTCCTTTTCCAATCTTCAAATCCATTCTATGATCTAATTCATGAATTTATTCAACCTCTAACAAACAATCACAGGTTAAGTGACCAGGTTGATTTGGAGGTAGAATTCCATGATAAGGAGATCAAATATGTCCTCTTTGAAATGAATCCATTTAAAGCTCCTAGGGCGGATGGGTTTTAGGTAGGTTTTTTAAAGAGATACTGGTATTGGATGGGTTAAGATATCATTCAAATGGTCAAGGACTTTTTCTCCCATAAAATCAGTCTAGGGTGAATCAATATGACCTTCATCGTGCTGATTCCCAAAATATCAAATCCATCTCGGGTTAACCATCACAGACCAATTATTCTTTGTAATGTGGTCTATAAAATCATAGTTAAAGTTTAGCAAATAGACTCAAAAAGGTCCTTTCTAGACCCATCTCCTGAAAGTAGAGTGCCTTTGTGGTAGGACTATCCATATTTAATAATATACTAATTGCTCATAAACTATTGCATTAAATGTGGTGGAATTTGTCTAAGATGTAGTATATGGCTATTAAGGTAGATATGAGCAAGGCATATGAACAGATAGAGTGGGACTTTCTGCTTGTAGTCTTAGAGAAGAAGGGATTCAGTCCTAGGTGGTGTCGTTGGATTAGAGAATGTGTATCCTCCGTATCGTATCAAATCTTAATCAATGGCAGCCCTGGAAAAAGGATTCATCCACAACATAGATTGAGACAAGGGGATCCACCCTCCCCATATCTCTTCATTCTGTGAATGGAGGCTTTCACTCAAGCTATTGAACAAGGGGAGGCTTGCAACTTGTTCTCTGGTATCAAAATTAGAAGAGCGAGCCCAACCATTTCTCACTTATTCTTTATTGACGATTGTTTCATATTTGGCCAATCGTCTACTACCAATGTAGTGTTCTTACAATAGCTCTATAGATTCCAAGCCTCCTCTGGCCAACTTTCAAATCTGGAAAAATCATAACAATTTTTTTTGTAGACAGACCCCATTGAACCTAAGGCATTGGATATTCTTAGCATTAGGCAATCTAGAGGCAGTTAACACAAAAAAAAAAAAAATTGTGAGATTTCCTATGACCATAGGGAGGAACAAGACTAGCTTGTTTGGGTTTATTGAAGATAGAATAGCTGGGAGATTGTTGGATTGGAAATCCTAAATTTTGACTGTTGCGGGAAAGGAAGTTCTTTCAAAAGCTATAGTTGGGTCTATCCCAAACTATGTGATGGCTTGCTTTCTTTTCTCCAAGCACATTTGCTAAGCCATTGATAAGAGGTAGCGGGGTTTTTGGTGGGGCCAAGTGGGCAATGAGCGTTGCATCCACTGGGTCAAATGGTTAATAATGAGACAAAGTAAATCTTTAGCGGGTTTAAGTTTCAAGGACCTCCACATGGTGAATCTTTCACTATTAGCAAAGCAAGGATGTGTCTTGTCACTCAATTAGATTTGCTATAGGCCAAACTAATAAAATCTATTTATTTCCCTAAGTCTGCATTCCTTCAAGTGAATGATGGTCAAGGGGGTTCATGGGTTAGTGTAGCCTTACTCATGGTCAAAGGATCCTTTAGCAAAGTGTGCTATGGGTAGTCGGAGATGGTTGCCAAATATGTTTTTGGGAAGATACGTGGGTCCTAGGGTTACCTCAGTCTAGGATTTCCTCCAATAAGCCTCCTCATTGTCCAGTGTCTAGGGTGTCTAAGATAATTTCCCCACCCAACTCCTGGAACCTATCTCAAGTTGAGGAATTCTTAACTCCTAAGAAAACCCATGCAATTTTGAGCATCCCCTATCTCCTCTCTTACATGTAGAAAAAATAATTTGAAAACCGTCTTTGAATGGGGTTTTTATAATAAAACCAGCTTATGGTATGGCCACAAATGGTTCAATCCGTATGAGGAGATCGAGTCCTATGAACATATGAAAAATTATATGACATCTACCAATCCCCCCAAGATTAGGTTTTTTATGAGGAGTGCAACCCATCAAGCCATCCCGGTCTTAGGAAAGCTCTCTCATTGCATCCCATCAATATCTCTATTATGTCACCGTTGCAAGGCTCATGAAGAATCTATCTCCCACAATCTATTCTTTCTTGTGTTAGTTTTTTTTGGTGCAATTGGATAGAGTTCAAGAATATCTCAAAGTTAAAATGGGGGGAGCCACCAACCTCCAAGAAAGGATTGATAAGGGGTTTTTGGCCAGGCTGCCTAATCATTTATCAAGAACTTCATTCCTCCGTCATATATTTTCGCTTTGTTGCTTTATCTAAAGGACACAAATGAAGTCATATATCGCAATGCACTGGTTAACAATTCCAACCCTTTTTTCCTTTCATGCAGGTTGGTGAAGGAGCTCTCCTGATGGAGCTCTGCTAAAGCTGAGGCTAAGCCTACTTGTTTGCTGTTTTGGTGAAGCCATGATTTGGAAACCCCTAAGCTTTCAATGGATCAAAATCAACATTGACACAAAATGTCCAAGGGGCAGAGGCAGCGGCGGGTTGGGGCTGATTGCTTGTAATGATTCTGGCACAACCGTTGATTCAAAGATGCATATTGTGAAAAACAAGGACCCATAGGTGGCAGAATGCTGGGAGATTTTGGGTGTTCTTCTAATGGGACTTTAGTTAAAAGTGTCAAGGAATTTGGTTGAAAGCATTGTTCAAGCAATCATATCAATGTTGCATGGTCCATTAGAGCATTGCCCTTAGAGGCTCAAGGCCATAGTTTCTACTTGTTGTCATGTTTTGTCCCGATTCCTAGACTGTTGTTTTGTTTATGTTAATCATAGCTGTAACTTGGAGGCTTATAACTTGGCTCAAAATAGCTTATCTCTAGAGGGGCCGCTAGTCCTTTGTAATCTATTTTTGGTTGCATGTTAAGATATTAGTTTACCATAAAAAAAAATAAAAAAGGTATGAATTTTCACTAAAGACATCCATGTTATAAAAACCACTATCATCGCAAAATGAAAGTACACAATGACATACTAGAATGTAGTTCACCTACTATAGGACTCCTTAATTAGTGCCAAATGAAAATAATCTGCATCACATGAATTGGATTCTAAAAGAGAATTAAAAGCTTAGGAGGGTGTTTACAAATTTAAGCACAATGAAATTGTGTGAAACCACAGGTTTTAATGCTAGTTGAACAAAAATTTAATCATATTGTCCCTTAACTAAATCTAACAAGAGTGTATTTGGAAGCATGGGTAACATTATTACATTTGTCAGACTGTTGAAGATTCACAATAATATCTAATTTTATTATAATTGACTATTGGAGGCTGTCAGCACCCAAATTTTGACTTGGGTTAATTAATGAGATCAGATGAGTTCATCACAGTAAAGGATAAAATCAGACTCTAGGCTACCCTAGTTTATGAAAATAGGCTGAAATCCTAGCATCCCCCGAACCTTAAACACTAAGACCAGACCTGAACTCTAGGTGGTTAGACGTCCTCAATGAAAACTTCGATAGCAAAGCCCAATATCAATGTCAAACCATACACAAAATCCTACTCAAGGATTAGTTGGACCAAACCCTAATTTCTTCAGAAAGCATCCTAGGACTACAAGGATTCAAATTTCACTCTATCAATCTCATGTTCTTCAAAATTCTCTAGTCTTCATAAGCCTTCTCACATTGAAGTATCAAAGACCAATAAATTACCATTTTTCCCTTATTCCCTCAAAATATTCCAAATTTCAGTCTATCAAACCCATTTTTCTCCAAAATTCTCTAGCCCTCATAAGTCTTCCCACATTGAAGCATCAAAAGATGAAAATTACCATTTTATCATCATTCTCAAAATTTCTCATTTTTCTCAAAATTGTACCCTTAAGGAATCCCGTAGACTTCCCCCATCACTCAAATGACCCCAAATAAGGTCCTACACCCTCTAATCATGATAATCTTCAAAAAATTGTCTAACAAAATAGAACTTTAGGAGATCTATGCAGCCTTCAAAATCTCAATTACCCTAAAACACCAAGATATTTTGGTTTAAGACACTCGGTAAGCCTTCAAAGACTCTCCTGATGTCTGAATGTAGAAAAATCAGTGGCTACTATTCATTTTTTGTCATATCTTCAAAATACTGTCTCCCAATCAAAATCCTTTGAGTTATCAATCTGTCTCAAAATCTCAAAACTTCTCCAAGTCACACAAAGACAGTTTTGTTTGTATTTGATTTATGATATGCTCCCAGAAATTCTCTAGACAACCAAATTCAGAATAGTTAGTGGTCATCCTTCAATTTTTGTTAAGGTTTCAAAACCAACTCTTAAACCAATATATTATCCAATCCATTCCACACTAGATTCCTCAATTTCTTTAAACTAAATCCAAGCATTTTCAATAGGTAATGGACCTTTGGTGGACCTTGGAGAATTCCCCAAAAATCAGAAATCCAACCAATCATTGGCCCTATTTTGATAACTCTAAGACCTTCAAGAGACTTTCACCGAGGACATGATCGTCAGGATACTCAATATGTCCCAATCACCCCATTCTCTCTCAATCAAGTTTAAACCATTCTTGTCTATATTTGACACTCGATGAATCCTCGGAACCTAAATCCTTTAAAGTCAAGCCTATTTTCTTAGATTTGTCCATACCTTCAAAAGACCTTCTAATAGACTAGACCAATTACAGGCTCAACATAACCCAATTACTCATTCTCTCATAAATTCGGGCTATGTTCTTTTACCAAGTGACCCTCCTTCAAAAGACTCCTGGGAATTTGATTGTTAGTCTGTCAAATCTTGTGTTCTCGAGACTTTAAGCCCTACAAAATTCTGTGACTTGTGAATTTTCCAATTGGGACCCAGCAAAAACCAGTTTTGATTCTTCTAAGGTTTTGGCTTTGGACAAATCAGGGTTTAGAATGCAGATTCTTACTCGAGCATCGGTTTTACGAACAGTCTAAACATGTGTCCCATAAAAATTAAGGGTAAGCTTTTATATCAAGACTATATGACCCATTTTACCATTTTACCCTTGTTATATAGATCTGAGACATTTCAGAGTCATTCGAACTCATTTTTCCCCTACCTACACTTATCTGAATTCGATTCCAACAACAACATTGTGATCAAAGCATCCAAGAAATCCAAAAAGCATAGAGAATTAAAAACTTTCCAAACTCAAAAGCCTATAAAGTAAGCTCAAACAAGTAAGGGGTCATTCCACTAATTAAAATATCCCAGAGCATTAATTAAGGGATATATTTTCTCTCTCCTCATTAAATGCTCTCAAAAATATCCTAGAAGTGGGTTTGAGTTAGGGCCTTTGAGTTGGGATCATCTCAAACCTCAATTTTGATTAATGACTATGATCTTTTGATCTAAAGCCTAACCCTTCATCCACCCTTCATCCCCTAAACCTAATCCTAGCCCTTGAAAAACACCTTTGATTTGGCATTATCTCGGTCTAGTTAACTTGACTCATGAGGGTTAGGAGTCGAGTCGCGTGTATGACTCCTATAGGTTACTGACTCGACTAAGTCATGGGAGTGACTCGGTTGACTCCCATGATTCGGGCCGAGTCACATGACTCGGGCGAGTCTTGAATTTTTTTAAGAGATCCTGTTTTTAATTGTTTAGACTTTAGAAAAAACCCAAAATTTTTTTTCTAGGTTAAACTATTAAGGAATAATTATATTCATGATTTCTTGTTACTTCCTCTTCCTCATGTTGTTTAATTTTCAAACTTTAAAGTTCCAAGGAGACTCAAGCTCTAGTCTCCATCACCAAACCCTGGTTCATTCAACATTTACCACATATTTGAAGAAGAACTGAAAGTAGTGGAGATTAAAGAACTGCAGAGTACAACCTGAAGATTGAAGAATAGGGAAGAAGCTTTCAGGCTCGTAGCATTTAAGACCTCAAGGAGCACGTACAATTGGTTATCCTTTTTTCAGTTCTCTTTAATTCCTCCTTCAGTCCTCTAACATTCAATGGCTCCACTGTGCAACAGTTTATACGAGAGACATTCAACAATAACCACCAACAATCAATCAAAAGGTATTTTCTATTTATCATTCATTTTTTCATCTTTTGGCTATTTTACACCCATGACCCAAACCAACGATGGTCTTTTGCTCTGTAGCCTACAGTTTATATTCTTTTTTAATCTCAATCTTCTATTCTAACCAAAAATTTCTATAGTTATACTCTTCTTCTTCCTTTTTTTATTGATATATTCTATTGCTCTTCTCCAACGATTATTAAAAGTTAATTATTATATTATTTTTTCTTTAACTCCAATGATGATCTTTATACTTCTACAATTCTGCTCTATTTTTTACTCCAACAATGGTCTTCACTCTTCCACTTCTACATTCCTCACTCTTATTTTATTTTTAATATCTTTGAATTTGATGATATTTTCAAATTTTCTTCTTCCTATGTTAACTGTTCTTCTCATTATTCTTCTGTATTTGGTATTGATCCTCTCATCCTCTTGTGTGTATGGATTTGTCCATTGCATTTTCTAACAATCAACATCAAACAACAAACAATTTAAAAATCTAAATCGGATGTGATAAACTAACCTGTGTTGTGCCAACCTCTCCTAGTATCCTAACCAAATAGGTTTGGAGAATTAATGAACAAATCCATAGCTACTGAATGTGAGCTATATGTGTATGCTCACTTTTACCAAACACATCCTCCTATCATAAAGAATTAAAAATAAATAGATAAAGCTTATAGACATTATGTTGGTGTTCATTGTTCAAATACTACATTGCCCTCTTATATGTAGGTTTGTATAACTATTTTTTCATAGATAATTTGTAGTTTTGATTACTACTCGAGTTCTTGTTAATTGTTATGCTGAATTTCTACTATATGTGCTTATCTTTTTTTCTACACTTATATTATCACATTAAGGTATATGTTATTCTTCTTGTTTGTATGTGTTAAATTATTAAATGAGGTTACAATTGATTTTAATTGGCATTTAATGATATCTCTAGAATTGTATTGAGTTTTTATATAGAAGAATCTTTTGAGTCTTGACTCATGAGAATTTTGTATGATCATAATATAAAATACTCATATTTATCACAGAAAAGCGAAAATACTTGATCCAAAATACTATCTATAATTTTTTAATATTTTTTATATTTTATAAAAATAAAAATAAAAAGTGACATGACTCCCTAAGTTGACTCTAATGACTCCTCAGTTGACTCCACTCATGAGCTATCCAAGTCAAGTTAAAAATCCGAGTCGATGAACTATGATCTCACCCCCTTTACCATATGACACCCATCCCATGGACCAAATTTTAGACCAATGAGGGGGAGGCCACCTTTGCTCCCATGTGTGTGGCTGAGAAGCCTCCACACCTCATTCGCCTCCACACATTTCACTTGCCACATGGCAACCTCCCATTGGTCCATCTAATGTCACATGGATCCAATCCACATAAATAAAACCAATTGCATCCTAGCCTTTGATTTCTTTACTTGCTCACCACATCTTTCAATCTCAACCCTTGGTTACATCCAAGGGTTAGGTCTGCTTTCTTGATCCTCACACTTCCCAAACACCCATCTCAACCCTTGATTGCCTTACTTGTTCACAACATTTTTCAATCTTAACCCTTAGTTGCATCCAAGGGTTGGATCTCCTTACTTGCTCTCCACACTTTTTAAACCCTATAAATACATCCAATTTCATGCAAGGGAGGAGAGAGTTCATTTTTTTACCAAAAAAAGAAAGGAAGAGAAGAGAGAAAAGAGAAAAAAAAAAAAGGTGAGAAGAGAAGAGAAGAGAGAAAAGAGAAGAAAAAAAAGGAAGAAAAGCCAAAACCATTGAAGGTTAGTACCCCAACCCTTTCCCTTTCATTTCTTTAGAGTTTAGTGATGATAAAGACCCTCTTTTTCTGTTGTAAATGAGTTAAAAAAGGATCCATTAAGGTCCCACAAATGGTTGAACATGGGGCAAACAAGCTTGTCTCCCCTTTGTTGTTGTTGTTGTTTTTTTTTTTTTACTAATCCAAGGTGTAGAGATCATAACTCTTTCAATATAGGGCGTTATGACCTAATATTTACACATTAGGTCACTGACATAGTGACCAACCCACCAACCAAATGTCATAAACATTGGATCTCCTTTGACCCTTGAAATGACTCTCACTTATCCACTGTTTTCTAGTGTTTCTGCACTTCATAAACAGAGACAAGTGGGCCATTTGAATTTTTTACTTATTCTGTATTTATAATTTTTGTATAATTCTTTCTTTATTCATTAGATAACTAATTTACCAACTTCTGCTAATTTTTTTTGTTGCATTTTATTCATTGTTTACTATTTTACAATATTTATTTGTGAATTAATTTTCTACATGTTCTTTTCTGTCTTTATTTTCAGTTGTTTACTTGTTAGTTGAATATGTTTTTCTTCATATATTATTTGTCTCTACTTTTTCTATAGTATTTTTATACATGGTTTATGAGTATATATACCAAATTTGAGATCATTCTATTGGGTATAACTCCTGGAATGAAGCTTGCAACCCAAAGACCTCATTGGTCTTTGCTAGTTTTTCCCTAAAACCCACCCATTTAAAAAATTCAAAAAAGGGGTTTACACCCACAATTTTGGCTTGAAATTTTTAGAAGAGGTTTTTGGGGACTTAACGCACCTCTCTGTAAAATCTCAGGACCAATGGCCACCATTTAGGTGTCTAAATAGCTCAAAAAAGAGGTTGTTGGATTTTTATCTAGAGCTTAACACTCGAATTTTTCTCCCAAAAAATTCAGGTGTATAACAAATTTTCAAGTGTGGGCCTATGGATCCCACATGCTAGACTTCTAGACCCACCCATGACTTGAGTTAGACTTGAGAAAGTCCCTTGGACTGCTTGGAGGGGTTTACCCCCATTGTGGGCCCCCAAACTCTAAAATGCTTGAATTTACACAACTGCAAATTCAAGTGTAGAAAATAAATCAAGGCGTTAAGCCTATAAATCCTATACACCCATTTTTTTTTAGTTTGGACAGTGGGCCCATATGTCTCTAAAAGCCTGGAAACATGTGTTGAAGGTTTGCTAAGCCATGAACCCATTTTGACCCATTGGTGGGGCCTATCTATGCTTTACGCCTGAATTTACTTTCTAAGAAAATTCAAGCATTGGAGACATGAATTATGTGGAAATTTAGGCGTCAGGCCTATAAATTCCATATAACCCCTATTTAAACCACTAGAGGGCCCACAAGCCCTAAGAACCCCAAAAATACCCTTGTGAACCAAAAACACCCATGATCCATTCTGTTCCACAAAGAGGGCCCACAACCACTCCAACGCCTAAATTCTCCTTCTGGTAAAGATTAGGCATAGAGGATAAAAAAATCAACCATGGGAATTGAGAAATTCTCAATTTACCCTTCTTTATAAAACAAGGGTTGGGTAAAGATTCCAACACCTCTAAAAAAACATAAAATTTATCCTTAGACTTCTGGAATTTGAGTGTTTAATGCCTGAATTATACCCTAAATAAAATTCAGGCGTTAGACATTAAAATTCAGATGTAAGGAATTAAAATTTAGGTGTTAGGACAAAAATCAATAAAAATTAAATACAACACACATTATGACTTTCTTAATGGCATTTAGGCATTGTTAGGTTTGATGAACCACTTTTAAAATGTGGGTAATTGGGAAGCCTAACACCTTGTCTAATTATAGCAAAATAGCTTACCCAAATCTCTAAAAAATCAGACCAGTTCAAGAGTCAATCTCTAGGTCCATGGGCCTAGGCTGGACCGCAAGACCCACACTCTCTTTTCCACGTGAAAGGAGATAGATGCCTAACTCCATCTGTAAAACTCGAATTGATGGCGACTCCAAAACAAACCTTAACATACATTTGACCAGGCTCCATCCCGTGAAGGAGGGACCATTTGGTCTTTCCGCAATGCCCATAGAAGCCTAAATGTAGAAAAGTAATATCTTTGCCTTAATGATGCTTTCTACACAAATCATGTTCTGCCATTCCACTTTGTCTAGGGCCTTAGGACAAGCTACTATGTCTCTTCTCACTACTTCAATCCAAGTTAATTTTAGCATTCCTCTTAACCTTTTAGTGCCTTCAATTTGCCATAGGCATACATATAAGGGTTTACACCCTCACAAATTTCTATAAAAAAGAAATCCTGAGGCTACATATGAGTCTTAAATGCATAAATTGAGCCCAACAACAAAAATAAGCCCATTCAAAGTTAGGCTTAGGTTTATAAACAACAAACTATGAGCCACAAATCTAAGTATTTCAAGCCCATTAGTGGGCCAATAACTTTAGAGAAGTTGTTGGATCTCATCAAATCTATTCTCAAAAGAAAAATAAAGATTCATTTGGGATAAAACTTATTTCTTGATGGTTCTTTAAGGATTAGTTACATAAGTGGGAGAAAAGGCTTTCATCAATCTAATAAGTCCTAGAGTCTATAATAGCCATACCTCTAAAGCTTGGAAACTCTTAGATAGACTTTTGAAAACACTCTACAAAGGTTCTTCTTAGAGAATTTTTTTCAATTGTGAAGACCAAAATGAAGAAAAGACACCAATAGAGTTAAATACTTGGAATTCAACTTTTCAAAGAATATCAAACCATTGTAAAAGTCATCGTTGAAGAAAAATCTCTTCACAACTGATAAAGCATGAAACATTGAGTGAAAAAAAACGACGATATCTCAACATATTCAAAACAAGAAATAAGTGGTTAGACCCTTGTCTTCAACTTGACTATTAATCAGAGGTCAAACATGCATAAAGGGAGTTATAAAAATGATTAGACTCAATTATTACTATTTTTGTTTATAACTTACCTTCACATTTTGTGTTTAATCAATACACACAATTTATATCAACATTTGCATCATTTAACTCCTTTTCACCCGTGTAACCATTGGTCTTTATTGCGCATAATCAAACCACCTTTATTGACTTTCCCTAATCTTATGCTATACACTCCCACAAAATGGAGTCATTTCTAATTTTATCCTTTTTAGTCTTTCCATTCATCCATATCAACTAGTTCATTTTATAAAAATAATACATGCTTTCATAGAAAAATTTAAGTTTACTAGAAATTTTGGGTTCCTCTTTATAAAAGAGAACCTTCATGAATGTAGAGCCGTATGAATAAAAAATGCTCACCTTAACGAATGCTAACCACTGCTCCTTGTCAGGTGGTGGGCACATCAGTGCTGAAAAGTGAATATGTGCCCCCAAAAAAGTGAAAATCACTTTTCAACGCTGATGTGTCCGCCGCCTGACAAGGAGCAGTGATGAGTGTTTGTTAAGGGAAGCGTTCATAAACCCATCCCATGTAGAGTGCATAAAAAAGGAAAAAAAATTGTAGAAAATAGAATAGAGAAAAGGTGTAGAGACTTCTTTGAATTTCTTCTTCTTCTTTTGATATTATTTTTTATTTATTTTTAACTAACTGTTATTATCGTTGAGTGTCTCTCACTTACTATGCAAGTTTGCGAGACATGTTGAATATGAATCTTGGGATGGTTACCAACAATTCCCTACTATATCAGCGTTTGAATGAGGAAGTCAAATACATTTAGGACAGTGTCCTTCGACAAGCGTCGGTGAAAATTATTAAATCTGTTTTTCTTTCTATTGTTTTTGTTGCAGATTTCAGATTATCATGTTTGCAATTTCAGATTACCGTACAGAGCTCTAATATTGGTATTGCACAACATATAAAAATTTAGGGTATGATTTATAATACTTCTATAATATATTTATGACTAAACGAAATTTGCTTTAGATATTTTGCTATAAATTAAAATTATCTGTTCCAATACATGTGAGTGTGTGGTGGATAAAAGATTGTCGTTAGGGGTGTCAACAAACCGGGCAAATGTGTGTGTATGTGTTTTGTGGATAAAATGTCATCATTAGGGGTCTCAATGAGCCGAGCTTTGCCTAGCTCAGCTCAGGCTCATCACACAAGGATTAGGCTCAGGCTCAGGCTTGGCTCACCAAAATTGGTGTGAACACTCTGGGTTAACACACATTGTGTAAAGGGTTAAAAGTGTAAAAAAAAAGTATTTGATTCGTGTAGGTGCCCAAAGGAAGTATCATATTCAAAAACCCATGTGCCAGCTTGTTTTTACGCTTTACCAAAATTTAAAAAAAAAACATCACACGGTAAAACGTGGCTTCTGGCTTTAAGTGCATTAAATGTTTTTGGCTTTTTTATTGACATATTTTTTAGTACAATAGCAATTTATTTGATCAAGTACAATAATAGTTTATTTTTATATTATTTTTATTAAGGTTAAATCATTTTTGTTTTGAAAAAATATTACTAGTAATATGATGCACAGATGGCTACTCAAATAATTACTACTGTGTAGTACTATATCTTATATTATCATAAACATATTTAATGTTAAAAATATAATATATTAAGCTGTATCTTTATGTTATAAAAAAGCTGCCGTTATACTTGAACAAAAAGAAAAAAAATCTATTTCTTTATATAACAAATTATACGTGTTATGTATGTGGATTTTGATCAACTTAAACACTTAAGCGTAATGCATGAATTGAACCCCCTCTCCCCCCTTTTTCGTTCATGCTGTATCCTTAAAGTGCTTGAGCTGATCATAAACCTTTGTTTTAATAGGAGCGGCAGCGAGCTGAGTAGCTCAGCTCAGCTTGGGCTCATCACATGAAGGCAAAGCTCAAGCTCGGCTAACCAACTAGAAGAAAAAAAAGGCCTGTCAACCTAATGGCCCATTAACCTTAAACATAGGCCCAAGATCCGCTCATGGCGACCCAAATAGCTTGTCTCATTGCCATCCCTATTTGTTTTAGTGAGTTGAGTCTAGTACAGCTTGGCTCAGCTTGCTTAACTAAAAAAGCTCAAGTTTGGCTCATGATGAGCCAAGCTCCAAGCGGGGCCTAAGTAGCTTGGCTTATTGACAACCCTAGACGTCATTACAACATTGTTTTATCATTTAATTATATTAGATTAATTATTTATTGACCCAAATATTAATATGTTATTATTTTTTGTATATTATAATTTATAATGCTTGTTTGAGTGAAAATAACATGTTGAACTTTTTATAAACGATAAACTTCTCCATTGAATTGTGTTATAAGTTAGACTAATACAATAAATTCACACTAATATGATTTGTTGAATACAACTTTCTATTCGTTATTAATAAAGAAAATCATAGTTCTTGTGTGCTACGTTGATCCTATAAAAAAATAGAGTTATTAAGAGTATTCTACTATGAAAATAAAGCATTGTTTCATAATATTATCTGTTACTTTTTTTTTTTCAACAGTAACATCACTTTCTTAATGCTTAAAATACTTGTTAGTAAATTCTTATGGATATAAACTACAAAACAGTTGTTCAAATCTCATTTTTCCTCGATGAACACAACCGAATAAAAGCACTTGTTGTTAGACATCATTGTTTTCTTTTAATAACAATTGATTAAAAGTAAATTATTGATATATATTAACTGTTGTTTGTATGATCATCTCTTAATACAAATAACAACTGCATTTGTTAATTTGTTAAGTATAGGCTATTGAAACAGCTCTCCATAAGTCATAAGTTTCTATGTTTTTGTGTTTGGTTTGCAAATTATTATCATTTTGATAGGTAAGTAGGTGCAGATGGTTTTTTAAACCAGGTATGTGGTATGACACCCACAGACTTTACCAACTTAGCAAGCTGGTAAAGTCATAAGTAGGTGTGAGAGTGGAGAATCAACTTATTTTTAAGTTGGGATCTGGTAATTTACTAGATAAGTTGAGCCATTGATTTATACTGGCATTTTTGATAGACCGAACACATAAATAAAAATAAGTAACTTATTTCTTTAAGTCAAAAGTCAGTTATAAGTTTAACCAAAGGATCCTTAGAGAAAACAATAAAATTAGTAGCTACTTATTTTTATTGCTGTCATGATTATTTTTGGTAACAAGCTAAATCTCATATCAGATAATAGAAGAGGATACATTTTTCTCTTCATGCAGAGCAATAGATTTCAAATTTTCATTAAATGAATCAAAGATCCATAATCCTTCCTTATGTTCCTTAGCTTCAGTTGTAGCCACGTGATGTGCCACCTTATTGCAGCTCCTAGGAACATATAATATCACAGTTGTGGATCTTAAAAGACTCTGACAATCTTGAATAATCCTCGCTATTCTCCATGGTGGTTTGACATCTTTTTCCATTAAGAGCTTGGTGATTAATTGACAATCACCTTCAATAATATAGGCACTAACTTCAAGTTTTTCTGCAAGTTGCAATCCAAGTAAGAATCCCCATGCTTCTGTTTCCTCTGTTGAACCCTCCAATGATAATTTTAGATGAGCCTTCAATGAGAGTTCCCGTATGATCTCTTGCAATGGCCGCTACAGCTCCAATTGGTGTGGTAGCTCCATCCACATTAATTTTGATATGTCCTTGAGGAGGAGGGGACTAGTTGGAACTAACGATGACATTGTTTTGAGTAGACATAGAATCTTCATCGAGTCCATTATCAATCAGATTGTTAAGTGTATTGTAGATATCATTGTGCATCCTGGATGCTTTGTGAATGATAAAGCTAGCTGAAAGATGATGTCTATTGTAGACTTTACCATTTCTAGCTTTCTAGATGTGCCATATCAGAAGTGCATCCATGCTGAAGGCATCTGTGTCAGGCATTAATACACACCAGTCTCTTATCCAATCCTTAAAGGATTTATTATTTTCACGAGTCCTAAGATCTAATGGGGAACCAAACCACACTGATAGTGAAAATTCACAATTAAAGAATATGTGGTCAACTATTTTTGTTTCTTTTTCACAAAGAGGACACAAATGGTCTATAGTGCTGATGAATTTGGATAAGTTCCCCTTTACAACAAGTGCATTATATAAGCATTTCTAAATGAATATAACAACTCGTGAAGGAATGTTGTTGAGTTTCCATAATGCCTTGAATATTTTACTAGGGGTAGAGTCCCTTTTAGTAGAAGATGAGACATTTCTCTTCATGTAATGTGTGTATGCCGATTTGGTGGAGAAATTATTTAAAGGAGTGAGGGTTCATATTGGGTTGTCATTGTCATGCCTGCCCACTTCCCTAAGGTGGATCTTCTATATAGCTTTTGCCACATGTGTTTGAAATATTTTTGATAGGATATCCGTCCTCCAGTTGCGGTTAGATTTATCATTAAGTTTAGCTACCTTCTTCTTAGGAGATCCTGTAATTTCATTGATTTTATAAGATGGGACACCAGGAATCCAGGGATCTTTCCAAATGTTGATGTTGTAGCCACTTGCAACCAACTAGCAATCCCCTTCTTTGAATAGATCCCTGGTACAAAGGATGGCTCTCCATGTGGATGATTTTGATTTGGATTGTTTTATCTCCTAGAAGCTTGACTTCCTTAGATATCTAGCCCTCAGTAACTTAACCCATCTGTCATTAGGATTCTTGATAAATCTCCACCCCAGTTTTGTCACTAAGGCATTATTGATAGCTTGCATCTCTCAAATTTTAAGGCCACCATTTTCTTTTATTTCTTGAAAGGTATTATAGGCTTTCAGATAAAGCTTGCCTTTGCTTTCTTATTTCCCCCACCAAAAGTTTCTTTGAAGACTATTGATTTTTTTGTAAATGGATTTAGGGATTAGATTGATGGTCATATGGTAGCATGGAATGGAGGCTAGAACCGATTTGATTAGGGTGGTTTTACCAGTATGAGAGAGTAGTTTGGTTTTCCAGCCCTTCAATGTGGTTATATATTTTTTCAATGGGAAATCATGTGTCATTTCTATTGTCCTTTTGCAAAAGATGCTTGCCAAGATATTTGTCCTATTTTCTGATCAATTAGACACCAAAGAAGTTGAGAATTTCTGATTTCCTCTCTTCACTGACATTCCTACTAAAAAGGAAGAGTGATTTTACATGGTTCACCTTTTAACCCAACCACTTCTCATAAGCCTCCAAAGTGGGTTTAAGATTTTCAGCATCCTGCATATTAACCCTCCTAAATAACAAGATATCATCAACAAACATTAACTGATAAATCTTTGGTGGATACCTATTGATTTTGAATCTTTCATAAATTCCTTGGTCAATCATCTTATTAATTAAGCAGAATAAAACTTTAGTACACAAAATAAAAGTATATAGAGAGAGGGCAACCTTGTCTGATTCCACAAAATGGAGAGATATTTCTTTTTGGGTTTCCATTGATGATAATACACAATTTTTCTCCTTTTATTCCTAACATGATTAAATCATAGGTTTTGTTATGAAGGATAAATCCCTTTAGGACTGCACTGATAAAGTCCCATTCTAGTCTGTCATATGCTTTCACGATATCTAGCTTTAAGGCAAATCCCCCATTTCTTTCTCACATAGATTTTATAGAATGAAGAATCTTCTAAGCAATTATGATGTTATCTATGATTTGACACCCTGAAATAAAAGCTCCTTGATCCGGTGAGATCAATCTATCCAGAAGAGGTCTGATGCGTCTGGCAATAATTTTGGCAATCAACTTATACGTAACATTGCATAGAGAGATTGACCTGTAGTCAGCTAAAGAGTTTCTGCTACATTTTTCTTTGGAATAAGGGTAATATACGTTCTATTGATCTCCTTTGGTATATAGCTATTTCTAAATGCTTGTTGGACAAGCATAGCTAAATCATTGTCAGTATTATCCCAAAGCTTCTGGTAGAACATGACAGGGATTCCATATGGTCCTGGGGCTTCAAGTGGACCTATGGAATATAACACTTCCTTGATTTCATCTATGCTTGGAATAGCCTCTAGATACTCGTTTTCCTCCCTTGAAATTGTTCTATCAGTGAATGTGAACTCTTGGTCGATAGAGATGGGGTGATTGGATAAGAAAATTGAATTGAAATATTGAGTGAAGGTCCTAATGATCTTTTTGTCATCATTAAAAAATTCACCAGATGAAGTTCAGATCGAAGTGATTTTGTTCCTCCTTCTATTGAGTATAGAGATATGGAAGAAAGCTATATTTTTATCCCCTTCCATCATCCATGAGACCCTAGATCTTTGTAGCCGATATATTTCTTCTCTTTTAAGGAGTTCATTGAGCTTTCCAACCAAAAGCTTTTCTTTTTTAATGTTCTCATCATTAGGTGCATCTATCTGGATATTTAGGAGTTCTTTCTTGGTCTTCTGGATTTCAAGTTGGGTGTTTTCAAACTTCTACTTACTCCATTGCTTGATGTCGCCTTTAAAGTGCCTATTTTTTTTTAGTAATAAGTTGTTCAGGAACTTTATTCTAAGCTTGATCCACCACATTCTTGAAGGACTCATCTGTGAACCACATAACTTCAATTTTGAATAGCGCTCTCCTTTTTCTTATGAGCTTCTCTAGAATGAGAAGAATTGGTGCATGATCACTATTGATCATTAGGAGATGTAGAATAGATGTCTCAGGATACTCCAATCTCTAGGTACAGTTAGATAAGGCCTTATCAAGTCGTTCTCTGATGTTGAATTGTGTTCTCGTTTTGTTGGACTATGTATATGTCGGGCCCAAATAGCTTAGATCAATGAGTCCACATGAATTGATTAATTCCCTGAATTTTTGGTAATGTTGGTCCGGTAGTGCCATCCCTCTAATCTTTTTTTTAGGGTTTGTGATTGAATTGAAATCACCAATGCAACACCAAGGTTTATCAACGTTGGTGGCAAATTGTTTGATTGCATTCTAAACAATTTTTCTTCTATGTTTTTGGGTATTACCACACACACACACAAGGTACTAGGAATTATTATTTATTTCATTCTGAATAGCTGCAATTATTACATTGGTACAATAGTAGGTGACTTATGACTTACCATCATCTCTTTAGAGAAGACATAATCCTCTTGATATCCCACAAAAGGGATCATGAAGTAATTAATATCCCCAAGTGCCTAATTATCTTTTTGAAATTGTTATTAGAACACTTAGTTTTTGAAAGAAATGTGATTGATGTTTGGGTGGAGTATAGTATTAATTTGAGAGTTAGAATTGTTAGGTCGCTACACAAGCCTCGATAGTTCCAAGATAGTATCTTCATGGCTTTAGCGGCTGTTGTGGGACAGCTAATAACCCATTGTTGTTGTTGATTGAAGTAGTTTCATCCTTGTTCCCTCTATTTTTAGTAATAACAATTTTCTTCCTCTTGTTTAAGTTAGAATTCTCTCATTTTTTTCAGGGATTTCTTCTTGAGAGAGAGCTCAAAATCAAGCACCCTGATCTTGCCCCACTCTTTGAGTGGATTATGAGTCATGAGTGGGTCATTGAAGCCATGTTGAGGAGTAAGAGAGGGGGCTAGACTGGCCTGACCTGATAACGGAGGATTAAGGTTGAACAAGCTCGTTCCTGCACATTGGTTTATCTTGCATGGTTGGACCGGTTCAGTCGGGTGAAGGCTTGGCTCAGCTTAACATGTGCTCCATGTCTTGAGAGAATCTTCCATTTGATTGTCATTGAATGCTCCCTTATCTAAAGATGAGAACATGCGAACATGTGAGGGCTAATTTTGATTTCCTTCTTTAGTGTGGGGTCCACCTTGTGTAACAACTCCTTAAATTTGGGAGTTGAATGCAATTTAACCAGTTGGGAACCCTCTTTATAATCAAAGATAAGCTTGGCCATGCATTTCTCCTTGATATCCTCTCCCATAACTGAATCCACACTTCATTTTTTAAGGATAGCAGTATCTTGAATGGTTGCAAGTTGGCCATTTCCTTTGGTGTTAATCTCCTCATTATTGACAACTCTATCCATATCAAGAGGCATGTGACCCTGTGGACTTCCATCTGTTTCTCCCCTTAATTGGTGGCCCACCTCCTTTGATTTCTCCTTAAAGATAGCAAGTGGAGCTGTTTTACATATTTAAGAATCCTTTGTGGCGCATGTTACTTCCAGTGGTTGATTAGTCTCCACTAAATTCCCCTCCATGACTTTCCTTAGATTCCCTTCCATATTCATTATGGCAATATTCAATGAGAAATTTGGTAAGCTGTCACCTTCTTGGTTGGCCTTCTTTTCCGTTATGGAATGAATGGAAGGAGAGTTAATGAGCCGTTTCCCCTCACTTGTTTTGCCTCCCAAGATGGAAATTTTAGAGCAATTGAAATTTGTGCAACCCTCCCAAACACTTTTCTTACCAGCCATTTTGGAGAGAATAAATTCATCTTTATTATTTCTTCTTCTTTGAGTAAACCTAGCATTAATGGAGTCCACGTGGCAATCTGAGCTGGATGTCCACGTTATCTTATCTTCTCCTGCTTCAAGCTTCAGCAATGGTGATTTCTGAGAATCATTTGAAGCTACATTCTCCATCATGAAAGAAGGCACACTTCTCATTGGATTTTTTCCATTCGATCTACGAACTAAAGTCTTGATCTCTTCGTTAAGCTTTGGCTCCAGGAGGTTGAACAATGTTTGGTGGAGTTCTTTAGGGTACTCTAATAGAATAATATTTTGAAAATCCTTCATCTTGAAGCAATTTTCCTTAGTATGCCCTAGAATTCCGCAAAAGAAACAGATATGAGAGTTTCTCGTATTTCAGTGATATAATTTCGACTTTTTCATTGGCGAGCGTCAGGTTGATAGATTGGCAAAAGGGTTTTGTTGTGTTCAGACTAATCTTAGTTCTAGCAAACTTACCCCATTTTTCCTATTCTCTAGGAATCATAGGCTTTGGATCGCCAATTTCTATCACCAGTTTGAGGATAATTTTTTCATTCAAATATTCTACAGGTAAACCATAAAACTAGACCAAAAATTCAACATTTTCCAGAACATACTTATGTGGAGCAAAATTAGGTTTGCATCTCTGCAACAAGATTACACCGTTGTTGTACATCCATGGGGCTCTAGCCAATGTCTTTTCAACTTGCAGATTGTTCTCACATTGTATGAAAAGCATCTCTTCATTGTATTCATTAATTCAAACATTACAAAAAACCCTTCATATTTTTTGAAGAACTTCTTTGATGCCAATAAAGTTGAAGGGTTTGTCCGATAATACCTTCCCCACCAAGCTTCTTCTCCAATCACTAGGCTCCACCAATTCTTCCTTTTGAATGCCAATATCTTTTTTGTTGAGTCATCTTTCAAGAGTTTTTGAAACTTTTCCATCAAAACATTTTGGATCTCCATCTCCATTGCTATAGATTCCCCTAAATTGTTTCCAAAAGTTTACGTTAGATAGTGGAACATGCCACACAATATTGAGATAGTACTATCATGATTGACGTGTGATTGTCATAGTTTAATTAGAATACTTTCCATTGATACTACTAGTTGTTACGAACAGTTAGTAAATTAGTTAAGAAAATTTTCTAAACGATTGAATTGGCTAGACTCTAAAAGTTGTGAACATAATAATATGCATACACATTAACTCAGAGTTTTGTGTTCAACATTATAATTAGACTCTCTGAATAGGATATTCACCAAGCTTTTCAAACCTTAGACAAGGGGAAATTTTTCTAAGCTTAAAAATTAAATTTATTTAGGGCCTGTTTGGCAGCCACCTATAATGTAATCATTTCATTTCATATTTCCAAGGCATTTGTTGCCATAAAGTGATGGTTCAAAATGAACTCATTCAGGTTAATACTGATTTTTAACTAAAATTATAAATGAAACCATCATAGATTTTTTTATAAAAAAGAAAAGATATATGTTATCAAGCATAAATCTGAATAAGTTCACTATAATCCAACATCTTGTGGGTACAAATGCCTTAGAAATTTGAAATGAAATGATTACATTACAGGTGGCTGCCAAACACTGCCTTAATTATGGAAACCATACAAGTGATTAACTTTTTTTTTAAAAAAGTAACATGAAATTCTTCTGATTGTACTTCAATAATGAACCCAGTGGATTGTATCCGCTCCTCTTAACTCACACTCCTCTTTGCCCCATGTCGGGGGAGGGCACATCAACACTGACAAGTGATTTTCACTTTTTGGGGAGGTGCATTTCACTTGTCAATGCTGATGTGCCCTCCCTCTAACATGGGGCAGAGAGGAGCATTAGATAAGAGGGGCGGATACAATCCACTTTGCAAGTTGATGAACAAATTCTAAGGTATTTAAGTAAATCTTGTCCTATCTGCTTATGTCCTATTAGGACTTGTGCATAATCAAAGTGTACCGTTTGACATAAAAAAGGGTTATGCATAGGTTGTGCACATCTTTTTATGCCAAACCATGACTTAAGTTGTGGACAGGTCCTAATAGAACATAAACAGACATGACAGGATCTAAAGCGGTGCACCTCTCTATTTTCTCCATATATAGCACCAATTTCAAAGTCCAAAATGCAACACATACAAAAAAACTTAAAACTCCAACCAAATTTGGATGATAATTTTAATATTTTGCATACAACACTCATTGTACATTAATTTAGCTTAACCTACTGTAGAGTATCATAAGTTCAAATTCCAATATACCTCATAAGGGGTAATGCGATAAATACACATTGAATTAGATGGTGTTTGAATAAATAAGGGAGCTTATATGCACACCTCAAGTTTTTGTAAGCACACCTCACTTAACTCTATTCCAAAAATACCCTAACTTAAAATGATAGTTATAAC